>VXBL01000972.1:483487-709427 GCA_013400195.1 Aramus guarauna | reverse complement strand
TTTTTTTTTTTTTTTTCCCCGTTCTTCTTTCAAATCTAGGAAACTGCTGATGTTTCTGAGTCAAAGGGAACAGAGAACGTCTCAGTTGCTGAAGAGGTCTGGGATGGAGGAGAAGGAGGTTTGTTTAGGGGGGGACGTGCTTACGGCAGCTGTGAGCAGCTGCATCCCACCTTGTGCCGTTTCCCATCCTCTGTGCCTCAGATCCTGGTGAAATCGGAGCCCTGGGGACGGAGGAGTCGGGCTGCTCCTGTAGGAGCGGATGGCCTGGAGGTCCGGGGGGTTTTGTGGTCACCGTAACTCAGCAGCGCGGTCTGGGAGTGCTTTGTGAGGATGGGAGCGTAGGTGGGNCAGAGGGGGGGGATTTTGGGGGAGTGAGTACAGTTCATGAAAGGTGGAGCAGGACCAGATGGCCATCAGGAGGAAAGACCTTGTTGCAAAACAAGAGAGGGAGATGCTGTAGCAGTAGTTGCCTTAAAGTGATCTTCTCCCCCACCTTTCTTCAGCCATCCTTGCAGCCTCCGCAAGAAACACGCTGTGTTCAGCGTGTGCCCGGCCCAGAACATGGGTTGTGCCGTTGGACATCGAGTTTGAGCTGGTTTGGGTTTTCTGCTCCCTGCTGTGTGCACGTCTGCTTGTAGGAAGATCTGGTTTAGCAGCGCCTGCTTCTCATCCTGGGAACATCTCGTCTCCTAAACACATCTGAATTACTAATAGCATCAAGCACAGCCTGCAGCAGATTCTCTGGAAATTGCAGCCTTGGACAACCACATGCTGAAGAGGATCAAGGTCCTTGTTTATTTATTAGCTGTGTAATCAGATACCTCCCTGTACGGAGCTCGTGGTGCCAGCTGCTGTATAAAAAGGGAACAAAAGATGGTCTCGGCCCCAAAGCGCAGGTAATTCACTGTAAACAGCAGGTGGAGATAGGCTGAGACAGGCGCAAAGATGGTGGAGAGAGGGTTGGTTGGTTGGGCAGTGTGGGTCTCCTGGCCAAGGAGTCATTGGAGATGGAGGGTGAGGTGTGTTTAGGGGTTGTTGAAGGGGAAGAGCAAGAGGGAGAAGGAGCTCATTGAAATGCTGCTCAGGGCTGGGGTCATGGAGTCTGTGATAAAAAGACAGTGAGTGGTTCTGGTGCTCATGTGCTTTGCTGCTGCCTTTGTGCATCATCTGGACTCGGATATTCCAAGGCATTTCGGTAAAGATTTGAAATAGTTGGAAGGTTGGCACCCCACCGCTGGGGAGATGTCTTTGTGTGCCTCAGTTTGCCCATCTGTAAAGTGGGAGGGAAGTTACTGCCCTGTGCCGCAGGGGTGGGACAGCAGGGTTGTGACTCTGTGGCACCTCTCTCCAGCACAGCCGTGAGGTGCTATGTGGAGTCTGAGCTTGTTGGGCTATGTTTTGGGTTAAATCACAGCCAAAGCAGGTGAATCCCACCAGAGCTGCTGGTAGAGGTCCTGCAGCCTTGGAACAGCTTTGGCTCGCTGTCCTCTCCTGGCGAGGTGGAGTGCCTGGCATGCACTCCTGAGGGATGGCACCATCTGCAGATGGCACTGTCCCGACACACACCCCGAGCAAGATCTGACTGGAAAGAGCTGGGGCTGGGCTCTTTCCCCTCTCATTCCTTAAATAAACCCCAGAGCATTAGTATTTTTGGTGGTTCTTTTAAGCATTTTGCCTCTATACATATCATTTCTGTTTTCTGTTAACGGAGAAGTTCATATCCAGGGCTTGTGTCCATTCCTGATGATGGAGTGAGCTCCTGAGTTGGCATATAAGGAGACATCAACCCCATTCCCGTTGGAGAGCATCAAAATAAGTACTTTGGATTTTATCGGACTCTCCTCTCGGCAGATCCTGTGGTCCCTTCCCGGGGAGGTTCAAAAAGTCAATAGACCCCATCCTCCTCTCCAGTACTGCTTCACACCCTGGCCCCTGGGGCGCGGGAGGCTGCAGGGGATCGGCACCTTCCTCATCCACCCCGTGGCCTGGGGTGTTGGAAACTGGGGCTCCCCTGGCCCCTGCCTGCTGGTGCTGAGCAATCTTGAAAATATGGCCTCGACCGTCCAAGATTTTGTCAGTTGAATTCATAGAGCCGGGTCTTGTGAAAAGCAGCGCAAAGCTCCAGCTGGCTGGGGCGAGAGCCCGTTTATGGCAAAAGTTGTGATAGTCTTGAGAGAAGCAGGAGATTCACCCTGCTTAAACCACTAGTCCTCCGTTAAGGTCGGACCTGGCTAATCCCCACCTACGCACGTAGCCTGTCCTCCTACCGTCGGCTCCGCTGCCTTCGGGGGGGTGATTCTGGGAGTAATTACCTCGAGTCTGGGGTCCGGGGCCGTGCTCTGGCCACACCAGCACCACCAGTACGTCTGCTCACCGCAGCCGAGCTAGGATTTCACCCCGACCTTTTGAAGTCTACAATACGAGCAGTTAGGTCTGGGGAGGGGGAAGGGAGCTGGTGCCTTTCCAAAGAGTTCGGAGCCAACAACAAGTGATCAGAAAACCTGAGAATAACCCCCCGTGAGCCCCTTCCCTGACGGAGGCATTGAAACTCCTGAGCTGCTAGTGATGGTCTTTCCCTCGAGAATATCAAGGTAACCCAAACTGCTTTCGCAGGGAAAGGGCAGAGGCTGGTGAGGGGAATCGGGGACAGTTGTTGTGGCCATAAATCTTTGCAAATTCTCCTTACGTGCAGTAATTATGGCAGGGAAGTGGATTAGGTCTTACCCCGTTACAAAGCCCCGTGTGGGTCAGTTCATGCGAGGTCTGTAGGACCGGGACCATCCCAGGGATCACGGCAGCGGCTGGTGTCTCGGCCTGTCTCCTGCATAACCCACCTCCTGGGAAATGCAGGTGTTTGTGGTTTGGAATTAAACGTGTTCACCTCCAAACTGTGCCCTCCTGAGCCCTTGCGACTCCCCGGGGGGACGGTGAGCAGGATGGTGCCCGCAGTGAGAATACAGCGTTGCTCGAGGGAGCGAATTATCCTTGGTGTTTCTTTCATCGAGTGATGTGATTCTGCGGGAGGAAATCTTTCAGCAATAGAAATCGACGGTTCCCTTCGTGCATGGCGAGACCATCCTTCTTGCTTCCTGGAAGTGAGGAGATTCGTAATGTGCTCTTTCTGTGGCAGCACCATCTGTTGCAGAGATACGAAGATCCCTGCTCAAACTCCCCCAGGCTCGAGGCTGCTGCCGGGTATGTCTCTGGTGGGAGACAGAGGAGAAACTTCCCGTCGCTGCCCCGGGGGAGCTTTGGAAACCTCCCGGGGTTGCTTTCCCCACGGTGGAGCAGCCATGCCCAAGCGTCGCGTGAGAAAATCCCACCCAGGCAACTCCAGGCACCCGGACGCCTTCCTTGCACAAAGCCGTGCAGATGGTGGATGCCAGCACAGCACCGTCAGCAGGATCCTGCCTAGCTCCCGGCTGTGAGCGGGAGATGGAGCAGCCTCCGCTGCCCCGGCCACATCGCTCAGCTCCAGTTCCCGAGCGCAGCCAGTGGCTGGAAACTGGGATGTGAACAGTCGGATAGGTCTGAGCACAACCACCCTTCCCACCCTTCTCTTTGGTGAGAGATGTTCAGGTTCAAGTGCAGCGTCAGGATGGGAAGCTGGCTATTTATTTCTTTATTTCTGTTTCTCTCTAGCGGGATCTTTTTTTTTGCCGAAAATTGCAAAAAGCCAGGCTGATCCGTTCTGACATCGCCTGTTGGAAAAGGGTTCCCTCCCGCAGCCCGTGCTCTCTGGGGAAGCCTTTTATGGGAAAATATCAAATCCAATTGTTTTGACTTCTGTGTTTATCTGGTGGTTTCTGGGGGTGTGTATGCTCACGTGTGCGTCTTTGGGCTCTCAAGTGTTGCATTTTGTCGCTAACATTTAATTTCTACTTTCATGGTATTGGATTGTAACATTGAGTACCATATACCAGCATCGTTTGACATTATTTAAACTTTTGTGGTGTCTGAACTGGACTGTTTGGGAAGCCCTTTTGGGGGAGAAATTGGCACATTCCAGCTCAAACAAGTGAGGAAACAGCTGGATTTCCCACCTGGGGGATGCTCTGTGTCCTGACCGCTCTGGCACAGGGTCAGCGAGTGCGAGGCAGGAGATGCAATGGCCCGGCAGTGGCGTGCAGAGAGCAGAGGAGGTGGCCTGGCTCAGCTGAGACCCCCAAAAACACGCTCCAGGATCAGCGACCCCACAGTGCTGACGTGCTCCGAGCCCTCGTAGCGTGCCAGCCAGAGATTCCGCTTTCCCCATTTTGTGTCCGGACTTTGTTGGCTCCAGAGTCTTTCTCCTGGCTGGAAATTTGCTCCTTAAATCCCTTTGGTCCCAAACATTGCTGGCCTCCAGGTTGTGCCTTGCCAAGTTTTGCATAAGCCTCAATGAAAAGGCGTTTGGGAGGACCCCGGGTCACCCGGTGCGGCAAGGCATGGCTTCCCCCTGCCCCTGGGCCCGGGGCTTACCCTGGGTGCAATTAGTGTTGCACCATTCAACGCGCTGTGATTCGCACTGGTAGAACTGGTGGCGGCAGGAGGAGGCTGTGCGATGTGCCAAAGCCAGAAGTGGGGGAGATCGCGCTCCTCTGAGACACAAACGCTGGGTCAGTGGCCTCGGCCGTGGTGTTTCTCGCTTTCCAAACCTTTGCTGTTAGGTGCTGGCAGAGCTGTGGCACCGCCGTACCCCCAGCTCGGGCGGCTGGTCGCTGGGTCAGTGCCGTGGCCATCAGCAGCGTCGGTGGAACGGAGGATGCTCTGCTCTGCCGGTGGGGAAGCAGGCAGAAAAGCACCCAGGGCCTCTGGCAGAGCAAAGCTTAACACGTGGGACCTCTTGGCATCTGGCTCCGTGCTGCTGTTGATCTCCAGCCGCGGTAGGAAGGGAGGCTGTCTGGTACAAGCGTCGGCGATGGGTGTTCAGCGCGTGCTGAGCTTCCCTCAGCATCAGCCGCATTCCCCCCTGCCGGTGCTGCTCTGTTCCTCAACCTGTTCCTTGTGCCGAAGGTCACAAAAAGTTCCCCTGACTCCTCTTACAAGGGTTGAGGGTGCTAATCCCTGCGTCCGGGCTAACTTCCAGCTCAGGTAATTCTAGTCTCTGCCCCTAAAAATTAACTCTGCAGTTTTAACTGGCTCCAGTCGTCTTTGTTCCCCGTCCACAGACCTGCTGGGCACCGTGCTGCTGGCACAGACCCACGGGGCTCGGGGTGGTTGGCTTCCGATGGCTGGGAAGGGGTCTGTCTTCTGGCCCGCAAGATGATTTGGGGTTTTTCTCTGTGCAAAAGCCGCATGTCACGGCAGGGGATAACGCTAATGTTGTGCAATGGTCCTGCCCTCTTGCGCTGCTGCGCTGTGCTGTGTGAATACGAATATTTGCCTATAAATGCTTGCCCGGTGTTTGTCAGCCTTGTACCTGTGTGACAACGGTCGTTAGCTCCTTCATCTCTAACGAAGGAAAAACCAGGAACCAAATCTGACGGCTTGCAGGAAGCAGAGGGCAGGCAGCGGCACGCGGAGCTGGGGAGAGGAGCGGGGTTCGGGGTCGGGAGCGGGTCCAGCCGCCTCCTGCGCAGGGCTTGGTGAGACCGGCTTGTGCGGCTTGGTGCCACCGACGCCTGGCTGCCGCCGGTGCCCTGTGCCAGCCAGCTCCCCAGCAGGGCACGGCCGCAGGGAAGAGGAGGAGGAGGAGGGTGCTGAGCACAGAAGCACAGATACGTGTGCACACGGATGCACTGGTGCCTCGGCGCTCGCTCTTCCCCAGCCCGGCTGCCCCTAAAGCTCTCCCTGCAGCCTCAGCTCGGGGTGTTTACTGAGCTTCTCGCTCCGCTGACGCGTTAGAGGTGACACGGCTTTACCACGCGCTGGGAAAGTCCTTTCCACCCGGTCCTGGGCTGGGGGCCATCGCTCCTCCAGCTCCCCGGCTGTCGCGGGGTTGGCTGCGTCTGCAAGTCCACTCAGTTGCATCTTTATCTCCTCGGGTGCTCATTGTCCATCTTACGTTTCCTCCTCCCCCGCACTGATGCGCTGTGTTACCCAACGGCCATGACCTGTGAAAATCTCCCGGGAGGGATGCTTCTGAGCTCTGCTAACGACAGCCTGCGTCCAGAAGCTGCTGAGACAAAGATTTCATAGCAACCGTGTGGAGGGAGCCCCAGCACGGTGTGACGGGTGCTGCCCAGCAGCTGCCTTGCGCAGGATTTTGCTTTCCTGCCGGCGTCTCCCACGAGCTCGGGCAGCCGGACTGTGGGTGCTGCCGGGAGCGGGCGCACAGGGCAAAGTCACCTCAGTGGCACTGGTGGCGGGTCGGGATGTGGCTGGGACCCTCGGCCCTGCGCGGGGTGCCTGAGAAGGCGCTGGCCGTCCCGCTTGCTTCTCCATCTACAGAGTCAGCAGCAGGTTGGAAAGCAGCAGAAATAGGGATTTTCTTCGGTGTGAGGTTAATTTGTGGAACTGGCTGCCACAGGAGGTTTTTGGCTAAAAGACTCTAAAAGGGCTCCAGAAGGGTTTAGCAAAGAAAGGTGCCTCAGGAGCTGTTAAGCGTGCGGCACCAGAAGCAAAGTCCAGCTGAGGAAGTCCCCGAGCCTTGGCTGGGGACCCAGGGGTTTGCTCCTGCTGCTGGCACAGGAGTTATCAGCACCGTGGGTCTCTTATCACTTACAGGCTGCTGAGAGCTGGGCAAGCACTGCAGGCTGAACGTCCTGAAGCATCTGTTCAGATTTATGTGCTTCCGAGGTGCCCGAGGCTGCTCCCTCCGTGCAGCGGCTGGCAGCGACCTGGTCCCATGGGCTGAGCTGCTGCAGCCCCACTGGGACTGGTGGAACTGGTGGGACTGGTGGGAGTGTGCAAACATCTGGAGAGTTTTAAGGTCCAACTGCCCCAGTTCTTCATTTCTGCCATCTGCTGAAGGGTTTTGCTGCCTGGATGGAGAGTGTGAGCCCCACTCTTCTGCCCCGTGCAAACCTGCCTGGGGTCAAAGGGCTGGTGGAGGTTTCTGAGCAAGCATAAAAAACCAGCCCGTCCCCGGGTTGGGATGGCTGGAAGGCGCTGTGTCCCCAGGAGAGGTGCGGCAGGGACGCTGCACGCCCGGTCCTGCTTCCAGAGGTTGCGTAGCAGAGGAAGAAATGTCATCCTGGGGAGCAGGCACGGGCAGGCTGGAGCGGAGGTGGGAGCGCAGAGCTGCGTGCTGGGGCTGCTGGAAGAGAAACTTTCTACCAGCGCTCGTCTCTCCAAGGAGACCAGCAATGCCAGCTCGCCAGGAACAATCTCTCCGTTTTGTAGCAAAGAGGTGAAGGTGTGAAAGCCCAGACGTTAAATGCCTCGCACCGAACAGCAAAGAGTTTCTTGTCTGGCTGCTGCTGTGCCTCGTTCGAGCTAAGTTGGCTGCTTCCCACCTCGCTGTTCCCAGCCGTAGCAGGGGCTGGCTCGGGCTGGACCCTCCTTTGGGCAGGAGATGGGATTTTGTTGTGCACCTGCAGTGAGAGGAGAGCTGAGCTCCCAGGGACGGGGTGGGCATTGCCATGGCATAGACACTGTGTGCGGCGTATCTCCTGTGTCGTGTCCAGGGCAGTGAGGAGGCTTTGGGACGCACTCAGCCTGGCTGGTGGTGGTGAGCAAGGGCCTGGTCTGTCTCGTGCCTCAGTTTCCCCATCTGTGAATTGGGGTTATGCCGCTGATCTCTAAGGTCATTGCTAAAGGCGCTCCTAGGGCGGCTGGGACGTGGCTTTCCCGCACTCAGCGAGCACCAGGATCCGTCCCTCCAGCCCAGAGCTCTCCAGGTTGCGTTTGCTCTGACCACAGGCAGATGCAGAGGATGCACAGAGGGTCAGATGCGGAGTCACCTCGGGTTTAGATGTTGATTCCGTGTGCTCGGGCTGTGATTTCCCCACTCAGCCCAGCACAGGACCCGGGCTCGGGGCAGAAGAGCTCAGCTCTTGGAGCTGCGGTTGCAACAAGTGGTGATGCCGCTCTGCCTGCCCGCTCCTGGCTCTGCCCCCCTCGCTTCCAGCAGCAGTAAATCCACTGGAAAAGCCTCAGAAAGAAAGAATTTGGTAGCACACACAAGCAGTTAGCCCGGGAGCTTCCGAGGGGGCCGAGACGGGGGGGAAGGACTTCACGGCCTGACCCAGTTGCAGCGCACAGCGTGTAATTGAGTTTGACCAGTCCCAGCGCCGCGGATCGGGGTCAGCCCCAGCAGCAAAGCCGGCCGAGGCACCGGAGCCACTTTGTTTGGCGCTGGGACGGGTTGAGCTCTGCCCTGCCTGCGCGGGGGGTCGCAGCCTCCGTCACATCGCGGGGACCCGCTGCCTCCGTGGCAGGATGGGGCAGGGTCGGTGAGCCAAGCTGCTCCCTCCGTGTTCTCGTGGAGCTGCAGCTCGGAGTTTTGCAGACTTTGTCTGCTTGTTGCTTCCTAATTGCAATTGAGTTTTTTGGCCAAATGACAGCGAACTGCCGGGCCACAGCTGATGCCTGGATGTGTCCCCGTTTCTGACGCACTCATCCCTGCAGCCCGGTTATTCGAGGGGCTTTACGACAGTAACATCCAGCATTCGGTGCCCTCCCCTCCAGTCTGCCCCAAAACAGAGGTGGGGGGGAAGAAATTAGTGCTTCCCCATCACCGCCTGCCTCTGCCGGGTGGTACCGCGGGGCAGCAGCTCACCTCCCCGGGCATCAGCATCGCAGGCAGTTTCCTGCAGCAGCCAGGAGGAGAAGCCGTGGGCTTGATTCATCCATCGGGACCCACCAGCCTTCCCAGGCCAGATGTAAACCGGCTGGTTTCCTAGTGTAGCTCTGGAGTCTTTGGTACGTGAAAAATATGCTGTTGCAGCGCTGGATTTTTAAATTTTTATTATTTATTTTGGACAATTTAAGCATCTTCCTAGACACGCTTCTGCTGCTCTCTCAGCTGTAACCTGGAGCAATGCCCCAGCCCTGCTGTCACGCAGAAGCTGCCTGGGCTGGGTGACATTATAGCTCTGGGAAGGGAGAAGGGAAAGGCGTCAGGGTGGTGATCGCAGAGGCGAGGATGGAATTTGGGTGTGGTTCCTCTGGAGTAAATCTGGCTTAAAATTATGAGGGACTCTGGATTTTTTGAAAGCCCTGAAAGCAGCGCTTGGTTTCCCTGGCCAAATCCATCAGCATTGTAAAAGCTGGTGTAAGCCCACACCTAGATGAAGGAGCCCAAGCCTGGGTGACCTGCAGAGCCATGCTCAGCCCTGGCCACTCCTCGGCTTTCCTGGCCATCACCTGCTTGGGGACATCCAGGGATGAGTGGGGTGGAGGACACTCGGACTGGAGCCCACTGGGTGTTTCAGCAGGGATGGGACGTGCGTCCTTCTCCTGCCCTCCATCTGTGGGAGCTTCTGCTGAATACCCCATGGTAGCCCCGGGCCGGTGCCCTGGTGGGTCTGGCCTCTGGTCGTGGTCACCTCGGTTGGTGGGAGCTGGATCTTCCTGGAGCCTCCCCTTTTCCTTACACATCCTCAGTATAAAGCCAGATTTGTCAGACCAGTGAGTTTTGCATCAGCAGTTGAGCCTGCTCTCGTGGGAGTCGTCTGTCTGTCTGTCTGAGCGGGCTGTGCTCTTCCCTGCCTGCGGCCTCTGGGGTTGCCCGGCATCTCTGGATCCGCAGGTGGCTCTGCCCAGTGTGGGGAAAGCATTTAGGAGTTGGTTGACCCTTTGCCTTCCCAAAGATGTATCAGCAAAGGAATTCCAAGGAAGCTCCGTCCTGGCTGATCTCCTGAGCCGGGCGTTACGTGCACGGCAGAGTCTAGGAAAGGGCTTGGAAGGAACCTGCACCGTGCGCTGAACGCCATTCCAGTTCTTCTCTGTCCTCGGGCAGGGGGCACTTACTGCACCCCCGTAATTAGGAGTGGAGCCCTGAGATGGTCCCGCTCCTGCCCTGACAAACCTCTCCCAGTCCATTCCAAGCCCTCAGGTCCCCAGAGCCATAAAACGGATTCCAAGGAGATCCTGGGGATGAGGAGAAGGGGGAGACCCGGGTGCCCAGCTGCCCTCCCTGCAGGACCCCCAGCTGGGCAGAGCCCCAGCCAAGAGGCACATCCCTGGCTGGGAGCTGCAGGCTGGGGGGGCTCCCGGGGCAAAAAGAGTCAGGACGGAGCTTTAAGGAGTGATTAACGGCCTCAGCCGCGGCAGGGCCATGGGTCAAAGAGGCCCAATTATTTCCTGGTGATGCTCCTGCTGGAGGGGGCAATAAGCCGACAGGGCAGATGCAGGTCCACCTGACCCCCCCCAGCTTTGGAGCAAAGCAAGGGCAGGGATGATGGGGAGACCCCCGGAGCCCTGGTCACGCTCTCTGCAGAAGGACCTTCAGGCAGGAGCCTGTGGGTCACCCCGACATTGCTGACTCAGGCACGGTTTCCCCCATCAGCGCAGATTTCCAGGAATGCCGTCCTTAACATCTCCCGTTAGGCAAATCACCCATCATATGTTTAGGGGAAAAATTGGATTTGCTTTGTAATCTAATCAATGTTAAATAACAGTAATTCTAACTCCGAGGCTCTATGGTTTAAGTGCTGTTGGTCTCTGGGGATCATCGGAGTTATTTAATCTAATGAAATCACCATTACTGTCTAATGAGGGTGCACCACAGGGAGGTCTTTCCGGGGAAGGACAGCAATGGTTAAATAACTGGCAGTCAGGGCCAGCTATTCCGAGTGCGGGCAGTTGAAGGTTTCGCCTGGTTGGGACCCAGAGCTCTGGCTGCTTCTCTCTGGCATCTTCCTGACGGCCACTGTCGTTGCTGAGGACACGGTGGTGGTGAGATGTGGCCGGGTCCCTCCCGTCACCTCCCTGGGACGCCTGGGCAGGCTGGGTCACACCGGTGCCACCTTACCCCTTCTTCTGGCCCAGGCAGGCGTTGTTGGACTCGATGATCTTAAAGGTCTTTTCCGACCTAGATGATTCTATGATTCTGTGGTTTTTAACCCATCTCAACGCTTCGTCCCGTGCCATGACTTACTGTGCTACCCCAGCAGGTCCCTCTCTGCGTTGGCTCTCCCTGTGGTGGTCCAGGCTGGGTCGTCTGCTGGTTTTCAAGACATTTCCCCCCCCCAACCTACTGTACTTTTTCATTTTCATTAAGCAGTTTTTCCTTATCTCCTTTTTAGAGGGAGATAGGAGCCGTTCCAGTTCACATTTCCCATGCTGGCTTCGCAGCGGTTTCTGAGCCGCCGGTCGATTCAGTCATTACGGAGCAAGCTGAGCCGTATTGAGCTGGTCGCTCTCCTGCGCGCTGAACTTATTGTATTCAAATATATTGGAGTTCTATCAGCAGCAGGCAGGGACTCTGCTGCTGTCAAATGCCAGCACGGCTGTATCCCGCGTAACCGGGGGAGTGTTCCTTCCCTGTAGCGCGTGCTCTAATTTCCCATTATTATTTCTTTAATAAGACTGATACTTACTGTACATCGCTCATTTGCTGCTAAAATTGGAGCCATTAGAGCAGTAAGTGGCAATTACCTTCGGAGCGGTGTGGCGTGTGAACCCAGCGCGGTGCCTCCCCGAAGGGGAAGCCTGAGACCTGGTGCCTGTCAGGAGCAGCCGCCCGCTAACGCCGGAGCAGCTCTGTAGGGACAGCTGGGATGGCCGTCAGGGGCAGCCAGCATCCTCCGGAGCGAGGGTAGCACCCATGGGTGCTGGAGGAGGATGCAGCTGGCTTGACGTCCGTGGATGATGGGGATGAGGAGGTGGCGTGGCTCTGCACGTGCTGCTGAGTTATTTCGGGACAGGTTACCCGTCCAGCAGCCAGGCTCCTCTCAGCAGCCCGTTCCCAAGGGGTGGCTTCTCCCCTGGAAAACAATCTCCATGCTGAAAAAAAAATAAAAAAGGAACATGTCTGGTAACGTAATCATATTAAGCGCTCCTAAAAATCACGTCTGTGCCGCACAGCAGCATGCCAGAGGTCTCTGGAGGAGCAGATGCAGCGGGACCGGTGAGGATTCGGTGCAGGGAGATGGGGCGAAGGAGGGATTTCCGGAGGAGGGAGGGCGAGTTGTGCCGGCAGGCGGCTGTGCCAGCCCCGTCCTCCGTCACCGCAGCCCGGCCAGCCCTGCAGGACACCAGCCTTTGCACCCACAGGGGCAACGCTCTGTCCTCACGCCGGTGTGGATGAGGCACGGCACGGGTCCCCTCGGCGCGGCGTGGGAGCGCAGGCGATGCCCCGCGCGCTAACAAGGAGGTCCGGGAGCCGCTGATGGCGAGGACGGTCCCTACGGGCAGCTCCGCAGCGACAGCCGGGATGTCTGTGTTCATTATGCACATCCCTTTCATGCCGCCTTCATTATTCGCGTGCTATCTAGTGTCATTAAGATATCAAGTTCATTTAGGTACATCCACTTTGGCAGTTTAATTATGTCTGGGTACTACTCTGTATTTTATTCATGGACTATCTGGGGGCGGTTGTCAAACACAAGCCCAGGAGATAAAGGTTCAGTGGCTGCAGAATGCTAATGTCCTGCTGGTTCCCTTTTGACAAATACACATGCCGGTTATTACCAAACTGATTATTTCATTCATTAACACCACATACATCAGCTCCCTTCACCCGGTATTATTGTATACATTCATCTTTTCATAAACAATTACCTGACAAGGTTGGGAAAGGCAAGTACTGGGGAATTAATACTCCGATGGGAAGTTCCTGGCGTGGGTTAGTAACAAGGTGCTGGGGGGGTGCGGAATGCCCCGTTAGCGTGATCGCTTCATTAATCAAATTAGGGACAATAGCACGTCACATGTGCGCCGTGTTTCCCAACAATACCGAACCCGTTGGCATTGTGCCGGGGGCTCAGCGGATGGGGGTCCCTGTCCAGTTTGCGGTGAAGGGGGAGATGGAATGAAAGCCAGAGGACCGGGAAGGAAAGCTTGGAAAGCTTTCACCACCGCCGGACAATGGTGTGCGTGCCTCAGCTGCCCTTTTCTTTGTTGATGTTATTATTATTATTATTATTATTATTATTATTATTATTATTGTCGTGAGGAACATTTGCATGGGAACAGGTGCTTTGTTTCTTTGTGCCTTTTTTCCATCTTCCTCATATTGCTTTCCCGGAGCTGTACCCCTCCACGATAGCATTAGCAGTGTGGTGGGAATGGTTAAGACACCGTGAACATGCAACTGTCTGGAGAACAAAACCCCCTGGGTCTTCTTGCTCCATTTTTTAACTGTTAAAGGCTGGAGATGGAGGAAGAAAAGTACAGGAAGCCATGAACAGTGAAAAGTAAGCAAATGCATGAAATAAGTGATTCCTGCAGCTTTCTCAGAGTTCGTGGTGAAACCCACCGGAGAGGACTAGTGACAGCGCTGGCCGAGCTGGAGGTCACTCTTGCAGTCCAGATCTGCCGTGAGCAGCGTCTTCCAGCACGTTACGATGTCCAGCGTTAACCGCTGTGGGAGGAATCAGCAATTTCCCTTGAACACACAGCCCACGAGGCTTCAGTGTGTTGTCGGGTCCCTTATTTATTTCTTTAAGTACGTTGTACCCTCAACTGTTTCCACCAGCAAGCTGGCTCCCTCCGGCAGGGAGGAGGAGCAGCTGCAGGAGGCCACCAGCACCGCCAGAATCAATTCAGCCTTTCACTCAGGCAGACACGCTCGGAAAGTAATGCTTCAGGGGTCACACTTCTGCACTACTCCAGCACAGAATTTGCAAACTAAATAAAGGATCCAAGGGAGATGTAAGTGCCTAACTCCCTTAGGCCCCTTTGAAAAAAGCCCCGCCGGAATAACTAAGATGCTTTCTCTGTGCTTTTGCAAAAGCATTAATCCTCCCTGCTATCTCCACCAGTCTCTTTGATCACACTTCAAAATCTTCATCGCCAGGGGTCCTGTCTGGACTTTCCAAAGTGACTTAAGAGCAGACGTCTCGCTGCTTCCTGGGGAGACCTGGGCTCCCAAGACACAGAATCACTTTTCAGAGCCGCCCGTGGCTCTCCGTATCGGGATGGAAGATGGAGGGTCCCGGTGGTGCTGCAGCCCCGCAAGGTGAGACCCCGTGCCCCGACCACGGGGCGATGCCCGGGGTTTGCGGTGCGGTGCTGGGCCGTGGTGTCGGCATGGGTTTGAAATGCCTGCGGCTGCTGGGGGTCCGCAGGGGCTGAGCCTCTTTTCCCTGCGTTTTCCTCCATTTTCCCAGGGGAGCGTGATGAAAGAGGCAGCGCGCCCGGGCTGGTGTCTCCTCTTTGGGGATGCTGAGAGAAGACGGGGGAGGGAGGGTTGGGCTTGCTGAGCAGGGCTGGAGGACGAGAGGCTGGGGGTCACCTTCAGGAGGTGATCTAAAACCCCCAGCCCTTGTCAGTTCAGTGCTGACTGAGGGAGATGAGGGTTTATTGGCCTGGATCTAGGTGACTCGAGTTGACTAATTAAGCTGAAGTCACTAATTGTTTGGGGTTTTTTTCATCCATTCATATTTTGGTGAGCACTTCTCTTCCTTCTCTTTCTCTTTCTCTTTCCATTAACAAGCTGGGTTCACTCTTAGAAACCTTGGTGTCACACTAATGCCCAAGGAACAGCCTCGCGTCCCCCCCGTGCAGCGACGGGGAGCGTGGTCCACACCTACGGACCAGCCGGACCCAAGCTGGACGCCGGGTCTGCTCCTTCCTCCATTCACGATGGACTCGTGAAATTTAGATCTGCTAGCAACGAAAACTTCCTGCAACTTGTCCAATGGCTCTGTTTGATACCGCGTTCGAGGGCGATGCATTCCCTGGGAGGAGGTGGAATAGCTGAGCACACAAAAGAGCTCTTCGTGCCCGACCTTGTGAGCTGCGGCTGAGATCCCGTAGGAGACGGCGGGGCTGGAGGAGGCCAGGGCGTGATTGCTCGCCGCAGGTTTTTCAGCGTTAGCCCCTGCTTTGCCCAGAACTTGCAAATTAGGCTAGAAGGAATCTTTTTAAGCTTTCTATTTTCTGGAGACTTTTGCCCTCTTTGCACTTGACTGCTTTGCTCCGGGAATGAAAGTAGGGAGCCCTTTCCCAGCCATTAAAGTTTCATTTAGCAAAAGGACAAAGAATTGGCATGGGAAGGATGAAGAATGACTGCGAGGGGAAACTTGTGTGACTCCATATATTTTAGATCATAGCCTGAGGTCAGGCTCTCTTTTTATCATACAGCTAGAGGATTTTTTTGGCGTTGCAGCAGGAGGAAATGTGTAGTGATATATAAAGAAGTCACTTCTCAGCATAATTTAAGAAACAGGCTGTGTTCTCAACAGGGGAGGGGGGGTCCTTTGAGGTGTCGGGCTCTTTCATAAAGCTCTCCGTTGACGTGCGCACACACACGCACAAAAACACGTGAAGCATCTCCGGCGGTATAGGGCATGTCAGAGTATTTTCCAAAACCTAATAATCCCTGTTGAATTGTTGAGGAGTCCACAACAATATCTTGGAGGATGGATCCTTTGATCTCAGCAGAGAAGGGAGAAGGCCCGTCTCCTCGCTCCCGACAAACCCGGCCGTCGGTCCATTAACGTGCAGGGACACAGGGGTGTCCAAAACTCCCGAGGTGGCCGAGTGGCCCCAGTGGGTCTCAGCTCCTGCATCTACTGCCCGTTTCCAATATTACTTCCCTACCTCCGGCTTCAGCTGCTTTAATTTAGATACTTTAGTTCCCGCCCTCACTAGGTCCTGATTTTTGGTCTCTGAGATCTGGTGGGATTTCTCCTCCTCCAGAAGGAAGGAGGATGGAGGAACACCTCTTTTTCCCAAATCACATCTATTCAGTGGTTTTCTGTGTACTTCCAATTTCCAGGCAAGGTTTCATTCCCCTTCACATTGCCTGCTGCTTCTCAACCACCGCCCCTCTCTCCTGCTCCGGTTCCCATCCTAGCTCCTCTCCCATCCTTCTCCTCTTCTTCCATGGGAAGAGCACATGCATTGCTGTGCGTCTCAACGGCCGAAGGTGCGTGTGTGTTTGTGCCCAAGAAAAATGAGGCAGATATGGAAAACAAGCAAATCACATTATATATTGCAGGCAATAATGTAGCTCCCGGGGGACAGAGATAATATAGTGAGAGACAGAGGAACAATAGACTTTGCTGGCCTGAGCGCTCACTTGATTGGGGCTTTTCTGGAATTATTCTTGACTTCTTCTGCGTGAGTGGTGAGTTGGGCCTCGGAGCTGATAGGAGATCAGGATGCGGTCTGGGGGCTGCGCTGCATCGTTTTGTACCGGAGCCCTTCCCGCACGTATTGCTCCTGGGGGGGAGATTGTTGCTCCGCACGGGAGCCCCGCAGCACAAGGGATGGGGATTGTTTTAAAGCTGGCTGTGATTTTTGTGGTTTGGAAAAGCCCGCCGCTGTCCGAGGGACGTCGGTCAGAGAGCTGTGTTGATTTGCGTTCCCGTTTAGGGGTGGGTGCCGTCAGCAGCGGGAGGGACGCACCGGAGCTGCCCTGAGTGTCGGATGCAGAAGGATGCAGCAGGATGAAGCCGCTGGCATTAACCACGCGGAGTGCTTCCCCCCGCGCCGCAGCTGGGGCTCGGGGTGCTGGCGGGACACAACGGGGCTGTTGCTCCCCAGGTTTGCAGGCGGCTGAGCGGGGGCACAGGGCCAGGTTAAGGCACTGTCGGGGCGTGTGGTGGGGATGACTTTCCGCACCAGCCCCAGAGGAGCCTTCCAAACCACAGCGCTGCTGGCTCCTGGAAAAATCCCGGCCAGGATGCTCTGCTGGGGGCTCCCCAAAATTCCCTCTACAGAGGCAGCCAGTGCTTTGAGATCTGCTTCAGCCTTCCATTCTTTCCTTCTTCTCCCTTTCTCCATTTCTTCTTTTTCCTTCTTTCCTTCTCCTTCCTTCCCTTTTTTCTTTATCTTCTTTCTTTTTTCTTTTCATCTTTTTCTTCTTTCCTTTCCCTTCTCTCTTTTGCTTTTTCTTTCTGTCTGTCTGTCTTTCCACCTTTCTTAGACCTCAGCAAATTCCAGGAAGGCATCAGTTGTCTTTAACACCCAAAGGAAAAATCGAAGGGAAGGGTTCAATTACTCGTGTGAAAAATGAGTCTCCTAACCGAGGTCTATCCATTTGCTAGTTGTGCTTGTTTTAAAACTGAATTATAGAGACTGCACATTTTTCTGGAGACAAATGCATTAATTTTTCTCAAAACAGACAAGAGGGAAGCAGAGGGAAAATAAGATAATAAGAGTTTCCCCAGTGATTTATATGCCTTTGTGAAAAATAATGGGGGGGCAGACGGCAGCGCACACTGGCAGCCCGTGGGGGAAGGGCTGGGGGGGTGGCAGGGACGACCGCAAGGAAAACTGCCAGAAGTCCCAGGAAGATTGTTGGTTTAAGATGATATAAGATCACTTTATGTCTCTGGCTGGCTTGAAAAATCTCTCTTTCGCTCTCTCTGTATACACACATAAACTATATGCCATATGATGCACTTAAACTCAGCAGAGGCTATACTGTTTATACAGGAAAGGATTGTGTTTCTCGCCGACCTCTCCCCAGCCCTCCTTCTTCTGCCGAAGGATAAACTGGGACCTTTAGAAAACAAAGTGGTGGCTACAATTTTTAACAGATTTGCTCTTTCATATATTTATATAGGGCAGGCGAGCCCTTCCCCAGGGCCAACTGCCTGCACTCTCGGGCAAAAACCAGGAGGGTTGAGTTTATTTTTTTTTTGTCTGTTCACTTTGGTTTGATTTATATACTAAAAGAGGTATTTTTATTATAGTGCATAGTAAATTGGGTTTCTTTATTGCTCATGAGAGCTGTTTTCCAAAATTGGACTATTTATATAGTACACTGATTGCAATGTATTTCCGATCTTAATGTCTAACTGTAGGGAATAAAAAAAATTATACCGAATCGTATTTTTTTTTAGAACTACAACATCTTTTGAAATAAGATGAAATGGGTAACTTTTGCTCGAGAAGATGCTGTGGCGCTCAGCAGTTCCCAGGAAATCTTTTTCTCTTAGCAAGTGAAGGCTTTCGGTGGGAACTGGAGCCTCTGGGAGGGTTTGAGGCAGGTTTGTGGTTCACCCATTGGTGTAATCCATGGAAAACAGATCCGGGAGGCCGAAGGCCACCGGGGCTGTAGCACCTATGCTGATATTTCTCTCCAATTACTTATAGGAATGATTCAATGAATTTATTCCCCGTTGGTTTCCGACTACAAAATCCTGCGGTGTTCAGACGGATGCGAGCGCAGAGGGGGGCTGGAAGTGATGCTTTAAAGCGAAACCTAAAGCTGTTCCAGGGCAGATGGTTAATTGTGTGGTTCAATTTATATTTGCCTAATGCAAATCACGTCCCGTTTGCCCATGGCGCCGGGGGAACCGGATTCCCGTTTGTTTTGCTAAAAACTGGGCTGAGATTTCACCGCATCTTCTGCAGCTGCCACGTGAAGCTCCCCCTGCAGCAAGAAGGCTTTGCGGTCCACAGCGGAGGATCACCGTACCTCCAGGGCTGGTGGAGAGGAGAAACATCAGCTCCCATGGAGAAGAGCTGGGATGGAGATAAGCTGCCAACACCGTGTTGGTTTGCAGGATTCAACTTCCCATCTTCATGGCTCCAGGCCTACGAAGGTGCTTTAGTGGATGGCAGCATCCCCTTCTCCCGTCCCAAAACCCGGCACCGGGGTGTGCTGTGGGTCTGGACCCCCCCATACCCTCCAGCCTCAGACCAGGAGGGTGTTCCGGGAGGTTCCCAACTTCCCAAATGGGCCTAATTGAAGCCTAAAGAGATTTTTTCACAGATTCATGGCTTTTCAAAGGAGAAATTTGCATATTAATAAGAAGCTGTTCAGACTGATTGGCTTAATGTGTTTGGGGTAAGTATAATTAAATGTCAAGGGAAATATATCATGAAGTAATGAAGCTGAAGCTAATTTATCAAAAAATGAGTCCTAGAGAGGGAGACATTTCCAATAATAAACAGTTCTTTAACCTTCCTCTTTAAGATGATTTGCTTAGTCAGGGCTGAAATGTGCGGTCTCGAAGAGCCTCGAGTGGGAGAGACGTGAGATGGTTATAGGTTTGGGGGTGGAGGTTTTTCCATGCTCTCCCCGGTACGAACCCCTCTGCCCTGGCACCCACGAAGAGGCTTCACCCAGGTCCCGGTGCAGCTCTGGTCCCTGCGAGGCCACCGGCAGCGCCTGGGAGGGGGTTTGGGGGGATGTGCGCGTGTAACACTTCAGGGGTGCCCTTGGGCAGAAGAACAGGCTGGAGGTTTGGTTATATCAGATGCTGAGTCATTTATGCCCCTTTTTTAGTCTTCCATCGGTCTTTTCTCTTCACTCCGTAAGCTTTTCAGAGCACGTGCCATCTCCTGCTCTGTTCACGTACTAGCCGGGGATAAAGATCAGCCCATGCAGGCACAGCTTTAAATGCGAACAAAAACCCGGAGCACACATTCGGCATTGCAATGCAGCTCCCAAAACTGCGTATTTTAACGTCAGATTTGAGGAGGGTGAAGCCCAGGCTGAAGGCCATGCTGGTCCCTACGAAGGCGGTGACTCTTCTGCATCCCTCCGTGTGATGGGAAGAGGTTGCGAGCTCCTTCCCCACCGCGCAACCGTGCAGTGGGCAAACGGGCACGCGCTTTTCAGCAAACCTGCTGCGTTGGGAGAGTTCGTAGGATTCATTTCCAACCTGACCATCCTCTGCCGCCCGCCTCCAGCAGCAACTTATTCCAGTGCACGGTGGGAGGGGGACTGGGAGCTCTTGATTTGCACTTTGTGTGGTTGCCGGGGAGAAGGGCAGGGTGCAAGGCTGCAAAAGGATGGTGCCCGTCACCGCGGCTGGAAGATCTTCCTTTGCCCTAATGCGGCATAGAGGGGAATCAGCAGGTTGCAGAATAATAGAGGCGTCTGTAGAAGAGAGCAGGACCCGTGTCCATTTTCATTAAGAGGCACCACAGTTGCAATAAAAAAACGGCACCAAAAAGCCAACAGAACCAGCCACCAGAAGCCTGCATTTACCCAAGCAAATCCATCCGGGAAATGAGGAATCACTTTTCATTTGGGAGCTGCGTTGGAAATACGATTAAATCACTGTGGGTCTGATTTGCTCCCTCGTTAGCATTAGCTGGTGCTGCAGGGCTTTGGCAAAGCTCGTGCTCTGCTCTTGGAGCCCTGACCACTGCTGGGGTGAAGACCTCGCCAGGGAAGGTACGTGGTGCTGGAGAGCCCTCTGAGATGTGAAAGGATGGGTGATCAAAGAATTCATCTGGCCGCTGCTGGAGGTGATGAGCGCTGGGTCCAGGTCCGATGGAGAAGGGCAGGGTTTGTGCTCCCCGGCGCATGGCAGACCCCAAACCTGCGCATTCACTAACGCTGCTGGGAGCTCTAAGGCTGGTTCAAGAGCAGGGTCCTGGCCAGGCCAAAGGGGAAGGGCTGCAGGGGTCCTCAGCGGCAGAGATGCTGATGAAGCCATCCCTGAGCCCAGCAGAGGATGCTCCTTTAGGGGGTGTCTGGTGGTGTCTCCATTCCCGTACAAAGGATGGAGATGCGGTTGATGGCCAAGGGCTCTGGAGCGCTTCATCTGCTGCTGGTAGGCGGACGGCTGGGATTTACCAGCAACACTACTGGACAGGACCCAGCACCCTCCCAGATGGCTGCAGAAATGCGCCGTGATGACTTGGCTTTTTAGCCATTGGAAGGAGAACAACTACAAAATGCCCCTTGTCCAAACCCCACCTGGTCAGCCCGGAGGAAGCGGCAGTGCCACCCGTGATTGCCTCAGCTCCAAAGAGTTTCTTGTTCCAGCAAAGAAAATCAATGGCTCGCGCGGCTAATGGCATCGGAGAGTTTCTGCTTGTCGATACCACTTAGGCACTGGCAGTCTCCCGGAGATGCCCAGATGTGCTTCCCAGCACAGCGGATTTTTGGGAGCCTCTCGGCATGGTTCCTTCTCCCACACCGCTCGTGGGATGCCAGGACGGCGGCGTCACCTCTTGCCGTTGGCATCGTCTTCGCCAGGAGCCAGGAGGCCACCGGGCACCTGCCTGAGCGCAGGGCTCCCTGCTTACCTGCTGCCCTCAAAGCAGCAGCTCTGCCCGTCAATAATTATTCAGAGCAATTAGGCAGAAGGCTTGCATGTTGTAATTAGCTCTGATCAGTGCAATTTCCCTTCCCGGGGAGGGGGCGGGCAACGAGGCAGGAGCTGAGCACTGACAGCACGGCGGGGGGACGGTGCTGTCGAGCAAAGCGCCCTGGGCAGCCCCTCTTTGCACACAAATGCTCCCCTGCCCCTTCGACACCCCATCGCTCCGGGGCCGGGGAGCCCGACGTGAAGTTACGTGTGTGCCCGCTCGTCTGGGGGCTCGGGGGGGCAAAATGAACCCCTTATCTGGAGGACATAGCTGCTTCCTGCCGGGTCACCTTGACCCTGGCTCCGCGGGGCCGCAGCCGCCCTGCCCTTGCCCAGGGATTGTTCCTGCTCTTCCTGAGCAAGGTCCCGGCCTCGAGAGCCGGAAGGAGAGTATCCACCTGCGGAGGTACCGCGAGGCCCGTGCGGTTGCTCGGATGGGTTTCCCAGCTCCTGGGGAAGGAGAAGGCTTCGGGCTGTGAGCTCGGGCAGGGTGACGGCGGCTGTTACTGCCGCGGACACGGCGCTGAGTGTCCGAGTCACCGTTCTGGCGGCAGTGAGATCGCTGGAGTGGTTTTTCTTAACCGCTGACGTGGTTAAAGCCGCTGGCGGCAGGGAGCAGAGCTGCCCGCGGCACTGGGCATGCGGCGGGGGTGTGAAGTGCCGAGGACCCCCCGAGGGCCCAGCGCAGCCCCTTGGTCGGGCTCACAGATGCCTTTGCCTGATGCCCGCGTGATGGGCACGGCGTGGATGCCGCCGCTTGCCTCTTCCTTCTGTCGCACCCCAACCCAGGCAGACCCTGCCTGCCGCCCGGGCCGGGTTTGGATGGGGACAGGGCAGATGCTGCTGTGGGTTGGGATGGGGACAGGACAGATGTCCGGGGTCCCCGTGGCTCTGCGGGCTGCAGTTCCGGCGGAGGTTTTGCACCACCGGTGCTGGCTGCGTCTCGTGTCGGGCTGTCAGCCGTCTCCTAAACTTCAGAGGGAGCTTAACTGGAAGGAGAGGAGGGAGGGACGGGAAGGCAGCTCTGCTGATAAGATGCTGCTTGACAGATACAGCGTGGAAACAGATGCTAGTGGCTGCAGATGTAATGAGATACATAAATACTGAGACTTGCTCAAATAAACGCTGGCATCCGCCGTACAGACGAGCTCGGGAGCTCCTGACGCCGCTCACTGCGTGCCAGCGGCAAGCGCAGAGCAGTCAGATCTGGGGGGAGGAGAAGCCCGGCCTCTGCGAGAGCATTTCTTTCGGGAAGGTGGCATATTAACGGGGTGCCACGTTTATCCCCTGCAGGGATGCCTGCGGCCAGGGCTGTGCCCACAGCACCCAGCAGTCACCCTCCCTGCAGCCCGGGCTCCAGCGCAGGTGAAGGTGCCCACGCTCAGGCCGGCTGCCTGCCAGCACGTCTGGTTTTTGGGGTATTTGCTAAGTGCACCCCGGGTGCTCTGAGAACTGCCCTTTCATCCCAGCGCAGCTCAGTGCAGCGAGGCCCCGGGTTCATGTGTGCTTTGATTTTAAACCCCTCTGGAGAGTCGGGGCTAAAAGCCCTGTGTCCTGGAGGGACCTTGCTGAGCTGGGCACGGGGAACGTGCCAGGGTGCAGGAGGGACCTCAGCACATCTCGTGGGGGCGGGGGGGCAAATAACCCAGGGACCATTTACCACTTGTAGAAACGAAGCAGTCCTGCTGGACGTCTTTCCAACTGCGGCCAAGGGAACAGAACTGGGATTATCCCAGCAGAGGTGATGCACTCATCCTGCACAGTTCACAGTGGTTCAGTGGAGACAGGGGAGCAGAGCCAGAAGAAAACCCCAGGCTCCTGACTCTACCGCAGTTGCTTTGCGAGGGTGCAGGTGCTGGGCGATGACGGCTGTGTTGCAGGTCCCCCAGTAACACCCACGTTTCCCCGACTGGTCTCTTTTCCCAGCAGCAGGATGGGTAGGGATGGGAGAGACCCACGGTCCCCATTGTCCCCTCCCAGGGCCATTCCTGCCTCTTTGCTCCAACTTCAGCCCAATCCATCCTCCATTAAACCCACGGCACGGGTCTCCTTTGGATGTTAACGTCAGTTGGACTTGATTTCACACCCAGCGACACAATGGGTCATTTTCTTTTTGCCTCCCACACCTCTCTGATCCTTCGCCCCTCGCCTTTCAGCTTCCTCAGTCCCGCAGCTTTCCTTGGAGGTGGGTTTTTGTAAATTTTTATCAGTTTCCTGAGATGCATCTTTCCACGCATTGATTTCACCTGACACCTGAAGGAAGGCGAAGCAGGAGGCTCAGCGGACTCCGACGTGCCCTCACAGCTCAGCAAAGCAAATTTAGAGCCTTGCTGGAGCTGCCAGCGCCGCTGGGCTGCGACACCGGCCTCGCAGGAGGGACACATTCATCTCTATAGGCAGCGGGTTTTAATTTACATATACAGACACGCTGCTGGTTACATCTAGTTATCACTCCTGCCAGAGCATCTTTCTTTTCAATCATCTCCTGTACACGCTGGAACGGCACTTCTGGGAGCGCAGGCTCGGGCGGGGGCAAGGCAAGCGCTTGTGGTAGCCGGTTTTTTGCTTTTTTTTACAATTTTCCTTTGCAGTCACTACTTAAAATGAGAAATGGGGGGGGTGGGGATGGGAGGAGAAGACAACTTGCTGGTGGCTGCAGTAGCACGGGGAGCAATGCGAACCGCTGCGGGGGTGTGAGGCTGCGTCGAGGCACAGCGCGCGCCGTGCCTCAGTTTCCCCATCCTTCCCGGTCGGTAGCTTCATGCTGGAGGAGGCTCCTGGGATTGCCAGCTGTGTTACACCCACACTCCTGCCCCATCCTGGAGACAGAAATTCTGGCAGCATTTCTGTAGAGAAGCGAGAGGTGAAATGAGCCCCCTCAGACAGTTAGTTTTCCCCCTCTGCTCTCCTAGCCCTGCCGTAGCATCCGCCATCGCGCCGGTCACTTAGTGCTTCCCGTGTGGAAGGCAGCACACAAGCAGGAGGCAGAAAACGCCATCGAGTGGGACTAAAGGGCAGAAAGGTGCCAGCACCCGTCTCAGGTGCTGCTGGGATTTTGGGGTGGTTGATGGAGGGGGGGTTCCCTCAAGCCTCGAACACTGCTGGCTCCCAGAGGTGAAAGGATTGTGGTTTTTGGTCACTTTGTGGTGCAAAAGCAGGATTTGGGATGGGTGTTTGGTGGTGGGAGAGTGTCCAATCCCCCCCACCCCGTGACCCCGTGTTACATCGCTGGGAGCAGATTTGGTCCTTCCTTGCCGGAAAGGCTCTTCCGTGGGATTCAAGGTCCTGCAGCTGATTGCGGAGCTGTTGGGCTCTTTCAGCAAGAGCAGCATTTCTCTGATACGGTTTTTCCGGCGATGACCTCTTGGGTGGCACTTCCGTAAAAACAACACTCGCCACCGCAAGAGATTTCCTTTCCCAGCACCGCTGCGGGCTGGGGCGTCCCGATCCCCACCAGACCCCGGTTATTGAATCTGGACCAAAACCAAACTGAGCAGCGCAAAAAGTAACAGAGGGCAGATTTCTTCTTTGCCTTATTATTATTTATTTATTGTGATGTTTTATTGTTATTATTCTTTATAATTACCACATTCATCAGCAACTCATCTCGAGCCGTGGAAACGGGCAGCGTCCCTGGATGCTCTGATCTCTGCCTGGGGGTTTCCTTCCCCACCAGTTCTGTGCCTGTATCCTACTGCTTGGACCAGCAGCTCAGGCTAACGGCAAAGATGGAAAAAGCACCCGGAGGCCGGAGCAAGGTGCCCCCCAGCCCCGGCTGTCCAGGGAGGGTCTCCTGGGGTGCGGCTGTGTCTCATAACCCCACTGCAGCTTGCAGGCTGCGTGATGGCAAGGTCCCCATAGCCAAAGCCACCGGCACCTTGGGGAGAGCCCAGCTCTGTGTGCACAGGCTGTGACACTCCGGCTTCACCTCTCTGCTGCGTTCCCACCGTCTCTCCAGCGGATGGTTCCCGGCCTGCGTGCCCTTTGGGGGCTGCGGCCAGGTCTGCGGGAAGGTGGCCAAAGATGAGGGTGAACATCGGCACGCCGGAGGAGGGGGCTCTGGGGCGGCAGCTCCTCTCTGCTGCTGCGGGCGGGTGGGGAGAGCAGCCAGTCAGCCCCGCAGCGTGCTGGAGGGACACGACCCACACAGAAATCCTGGCCGCAGGTTTTTCTGCAGCTCAGGGCTCGGCTGGCGGTGGGTTTGCTGTACCTTCGCTGTGCTTGCAGACCTGCTCTGCCCGACCCTCCGGCGCTGGGCGAAGCTGTGACCGCCCAGCTCTCCTGGGATCAGGACGTCGGCGTTTGGCGAGCAGGGACCGATCTTCCTCCTTCGCTGCTCATTCACCCTGGGCCATTCCTTGCTCCGGCACCTGCAGACCCCTGTGCTGGGCCAAACCCGTTCTGGGCATCCTCATCCCCCTCCTCCTCCTCCTCGGCTATATTGCAGTTGCCGTTCCAGGCAGCGCACAAACTCTGCTGCTGCAGACGAGCTCGGGGCAGAGCTGGCCGCGCACTCAGACGGAGAAGGGTGCGCAGGACCCTGCAGCTGAGGTGCTGCCTGGATGCAGGGCAGCACGGGGTGGGGGGGGATGATGACATCATTCCTCTCTACGGCATCAGGCTGGCACGCCTTGCTCTGCACCGTCATTTCAACCCAGGCAGCCCGGATAGCTGGGCTCCTGCAGGCTGGTTAGTCAAAAAAAAAGTCATACTAGGACTGCCAGGGAGCAGGCGCTCGGCTTCTGGGGTTAAGAGGAGATGAGTCCTGCCCTTAGCAGATGATTGGGGCAGGTTTTACTGGAGGCCAGAGAGCGCGTGGGGCTGATAGCTGTAATCACAGCGGCTTTATTTATCACTCTGGGTTGCGATGGCGTGAGGCCTGGTGAAGAGCTGCCCTTATCTGCCGATGTCAGCCTCCCTCCGGGGGAGATCCGGATTAGATTTATGTGGGAAAGCCTTGCAGCAAGTCCATCCACGGCTGCTTCTGCCTTGCACGCCGCAAAGGAGCCCAGGAGGTCCCAAGCAGGAGGTGGCTTGGTCCAGCTGGGAGCAGAGCAGCAATGGACTTCAAACAGCAAACTCCCCTTGAGTTGTCTGGATCCAGTAACCAAAAGCTGCTCCCAGTTCTGTGGGAAAGGGCAGCGTGGGGCTGCTCCACCTGCATGGAACTGGCTGTCACCTCCCCAAACCTCATTTCTGGAGCAGCCAATGCTTGTTTTGTCACTAACCACCAGCTTCTCTTGCCGCTTTGAGTTGGGGAGAGCGCAGCACGGGTCAGCCGAGGCAAACCAGCTGTTTTAACCCATTTCCCGGCCCCTGATGGAGCTGAGGTGGGTACCCAGCGTGGGCTGGTGGCAACCACCACCTATCATTGCATCTGTTCCTCCAAGTTGGATTTCCAGACATACAACCCTTGGGTGCTCAGTCTTGTGAGGAGGGAGCCTGGTTCCTTGACATAAAGTGATGCTTTCTTCCCCAGAACTGTGTTCTTGCTAAGAACAGGGACTCGAGCTCAGATGGCATCAATGTGGACTTTGTCCTCCAGGGTTGAGCCAACACCCTGCTTGCCCAGAGAAACTTAAAGTCAAGATTTTTTTTTAAAGGCCTCATTATACAGTCCATAAAGAGGTATAAAAGCCCGAATACCCATGACACCCAAGATCAGTTCCCACACCATGAGGGTCTGGGGGTTGGGAGCCTGTTACGGGGATGTCCTAATGTGACCCCAGCACTGACGTGCCGATGTCAAGGACTGGCACACCAGGCTGCACCAGGAAATCCCAGAGCAGCACCGCGTGCAATGCAGGGACTTGTAACTGCCTGGTGCTCAGCCCCTGCACAGCACCACCCCCAGCCCAGCCAACGCTGCAGCCGCAGCTCTCCCACCCTGCCCGGGTGCCGGAGAGTTTGCTGCAGCAGCTCCTGGGGAAGACAAATCCAAATTGTTGCGTTACCAAAGGGAAGTCCTGCGAAACCCATTGGGGTGGGGAAGGGGCCACAGCCCCCCCGCGAGCAGCGGCCCCCTGAGCTGCCTCCGGGGGCTTTGGCCGTCTGGGACATCGCTGCTGGGAAGAAAGTAGGGACCTGGAAAAGGCCAGATATGGATAGGCATGCATGGCCAAAATGCTCCCTTTGAGGAAAGTCTTCCTCCCCTATTAAGTAATTAAATAAAGCCCCAAGCTCTACTAAAATTAAAATAACAGAATCCATTTATTCTGGCAGGGCCCGCTGGTGGCTGCTTTTGCCAAAAACATTTTTGTGGTTCTCGTCTTTTCAAGTGGCTCTTTTGCAATAAAACCCAGATGTCATTAGTCCAGGGAGGCCTCCAGGCAACTGTTTATGTCCCTGAAAGATGCCCTTTGTAATTAATTAATCTCCCAAAAGCTGTGGTAGCACATTCCCGGTGGCTCCTGGCATGTCCCTGCCCGCCGGCCCTGGCAGCGGAGGTGCGTGCTCGTTCCCCGGCGCTGAAGAAAGCTTTTGTGTTGCAGCCTCGCCGCGAAAGGGGTTAATCTGCTCCTTGGGAAGACACAGCGGAGATTTCAACACTTACCAAAAGACAAACAGAAGTCAGCACGCCTTCCCGCTGCCCTCGCCCCGCCGCCGGTTCAGCGGCTCCTGCTCTTGCTCAACAGCAACTTGCAGTTGCAGGAGGCTGCGTTACCGCGGCAGGGACCGGGGGGGACCGAGCCGGCAGCGGGGAAGGGGGGGTACACCTCGTTCCGTCACCCTTTTGGGGGTTCAGGTGCTTCCAGGTGCCTCAGTCGCTGCAGGGTTTCCAAAGCAGAGGGCAACAGCACGGCACCTGAGAAATGGGGACTTGGTGCAGACGGTGGGGGGGGAGGTGATTCATGAAACTGCCCTGAGCAAAAAACCCGTGTGAACAGCACCCAGCCCCGCACCGTCTTCCAGATGGTGGCTGGTATCAGGCAGCGTACACAGAAGAGCGTAGAAAGGCTGGTGGTTTGTCGGGCTCCTTGTCCCGTTATCTCCTCCCAGCTGAGGGCGATGGGGGCTGAAGCGGCTCTGGGACTCTCACAGTTCATTGCCCCCAGCTCATGTCATCCACCATGAGTTTGGCCAGTCTGTTTCTGAACCAGTTACACTTTTGGCCTTTGCAGCATCAGGTGATGGCTGACCCCACCGTAGAATTACGTGTTTGCTCAGCAAAGGCCATGCTCGAGCTGTTTTTCAACCCATCTCCATCCTTAGTGTCACCAGCGGTTGCCTTTATGTCTGCACATCCCTCAGGATTCGCGAGTGCCGTCTCCTACCCCTCAGCTTGTTTCTTCCCCAGCCTGAATGTCCCAAATTTATGGAGTTGCCCCCAAACGGAAACCCTCAGCAGAGACCAGCAAAGATTTGGCGTCTCTAGACCCCTGATTTTGCTCAGCCTCTATGTAATGTGCTTGCAAACGGAAAGAATCGCTTTAGGAAGGGTCAGTCCTCGCTGCCTCATTTGTAACATAACGACTCAGCCTGGGGTTTGGTTGTTATTGGTGGTTTTAGCTGTTGTTGGCTTTTCATTGTTGCTTTTTTGATAGATGAGTTTAATTTTGCTGGCATATTGCACAGGTTTGCAAACCAGATGTTGCTGCTGCAAGCCGGTAACAACAAAGCAGGCAGGGAGCAGTTCATCACGGCGCGCGGGTGCCGCAACCGCAGCGAGGTCAAAGACGAGAGGTCGGGGCGCGGGGGGATGCGGGTCCCTGTTCCTCGGGGTGCGGGGCCGCAGTTACCACGAGAACTGCTGGTGGCACGGCAGTGAACCTCACCGGCGCGGCAGCCAGCTCCCATCCATCTCCCGTTCCCCCTGGGAAGGACCGGACCGTTGGAAGGAGACCAAGCTGCGGAGGGGCTTGGGAGAAGGGCTGGGTTTGTGTAACGCAGTGATGGGGGTGCTGTGAATCACTGGGGTTTCGCAGATGCTGGCTCCGGTCCGGGGGTGATGCGACCGTGAGGGGATGGGATGTGGTGTGGCAGGCGGGGGGGCAGCTGGGAGCACCCAGGAGGAGCAGGCAAACGGCCGCTCGTACGGCTCCTGCACCTTCCTGGCTTGTCTTCTTGACCACGGAGGAGCTGAGGTTATCCTGCGGCCAAATCCTGCCGTCCTTTAGCAAATCATACCCCAGGCCTGGCCCAGGAGGGCTTTGGACTCGGAAGGGGACCATGGAGCAGGATGGACCCTGGCCCGAGCCCCAAAGCCCCTTCCCCGGCTGGGAGAGTGTCCTGAAGCAGCCTGCGCGTAGGATTTCTTTGGATGGAAGAAGGAAATCGCTGAGGTTGGGGGGCTGATACTGCACATTTTTACATGACATCAGCTCGCTGCCACCTTGAAAATACCAAAAGATAGAGTCGTACATCCTGGCCCCTGAAAATCCCTTGTGCCCTGCAGGAAGGGAGTGTTGTTACTCCAGAAATTCACTGTTATTCCAGGGAATTCAAGCCAACCTGCAGGAAACCCCAGTGTGGGCAGGGAGGAATTTAAAGGGACAGGGCATTAGGACTGTAGAGCGGTGCTGTGTCCCCACAGTCCCCTTGCAAGAAGGGAGGTGGGATCCCCCGCAGGAAGCCCCTTAGAGGCCTCGAATAGGCAAAATGGATTTAGGTCTAATTCTGGGGCAATAGGCAGCCAAAGGAAGGGGGAGATCAGGAGGGTGTTTAGATGCTTTGCTGAACCAGAGCGTGATGGGCCTCCTGACAGTCCACACGAGGAGGAAAGGGAAAGCAAGCTGGGCTGGAGGCGTGAGGCTCAGGACCATCCTGCCCCTGGTACCCGGGACATCCCCGGAGCTCTGCCTGCGCTCAGCTCCCCCGCCCTGCCAGGGCCAGTGGGCACTAACGTGTCCCTCTCTCCCCCTCTCTCAGGGACCTCATGCCCAGGACCCTGGAGGGGCAGATCACCATGGAGAAGACCCCCAGCTACTTCGTCACCAAGGAGGCCCCAGCCCGCATCTCCTCCATGTCCAAGGGCACAAAGCTCATCGTGGTGGTGCGGGACCCGGTGACCAGAGCCATCTCGGACTACACCCAGACGCTCTCCAAGAAGCCCGACATCCCCACCTTTGAGAGCCTGACCTTCAAAAACAGGACTACGGGCCTGATCGACACCTCGTGGAGCGCCATCCAGATTGGCATCTACGCCAAGCACCTGGAGAACTGGCTCCTCTACTTCCCCATCGGGCAGATCCTCTTCGTCAGCGGGGAGAGGCTGATCAGCGACCCCGCGGGGGAGCTGGGCAGGGTCCAGGACTTTCTGGGCCTCAAGAGGATCATCACCGACAAACACTTCTACTTCAACAAAACCAAGGGGTTCCCGTGCCTGAAGAAGGCGGAGGGCAGCAGCAAACCCCACTGCCTGGGGAAGACGAAAGGCAGGACCCACCCCGACATAGACCAGGAGGTGGTGCAGAGACTGCGGGACTTCTACCGGCCCTTCAACATGAAGTTCTACCAGATGACGGGGCAGGACTTCGGCTGGGACTGAGGCTGAAAAAAATAATTTAAGAAAAGGAAAATATAATATAATATATATTTTTTTTACATATCAGTAGAGAGGGGGAAAATACAGAAAAAAAAATAGTTGTGCTGAAACATGATTTGTTCTGATATTTTTTTTTTCTTTTGGCATTGCTTTGTTTTCTTTCTTCTCTCAGAGATAAGGTGATGTGTCCATCCAGAAAAGGAGGCTGTGAACAGCAACCTTGGTCCTATCGACATCATGTGCAGCTTCGCTGCTTCCTTCAATGGGCCCAAGGTTGCCCACTGTCTCTGTAAACAAAACAAAAACAAAAAAAAAAAGGCAAGTCCAAGGGTTTTGGATGTCTTCAGGTCTACCTCCAGAAGTGACAGGGGTGCTTGGGGGAGCTCAGAGCCTTCCTGGAAGGTCAGCCAGATTTTGGCTTGCAAAGGCCATTTTAGACCAGACCTCATCACTTTTAACAATGAAGCAAAGGGAGCTTGACATCTAATTTGGCTTTCGAACCCTTACCTTAGGGGATTGTGAAATTTTGGTGAAATTTTTTTCATTTATCCAATTTTTTGTTTGACTTTTGCCCCCCCCAAATCAAGCTCTTTTCATCAACCCAACTTATTTTTCATCTTATAGAAGCCAAAACCAATAATCCTTTGTTTTGTTTTGTAACAAAACAATTTTGGTAGCTGCAAGTGAAAGAAAACAAATGATTCTTTTGACTCTATGATGAAAATCGCCTGGTAGTCAAAAGGCCTCATTCACGGGAGCTGGCTCCAAACCAGTGTTCCCAGTTACCAGCAACGCGCACCCCTTTGCGACGCTGGCAGCAGAGCACTTTTCCCGCAGGGACCTGCATGAAGGGTTTGGGTGATGGGCAAGGAAGGTCCACACTGATGGTGTGGTCCATCGCTGATGGCCCATCGTGATGCTCGTGATACACCTGTCTTGAAGGTGATGGGGGACCCACCATCCCACCATCTGTGTGCAGGAAACAAGTTCACAGTGTCTGGTGGATGGTATTTAAGCCATAATGAAGAATGTTTTAGGTTGGGTTGGTCTTAAAAACAGTGAAGAAAGGGTTGTTTGGGAAAAAGTGGGCAAAAATCACATCCAGAAAGGGGAGAGAATGTGGAGAAGACGATGGAAGTTTTCTTGTCCTTTCCTAAAGGAGAACCGAGGAGGGAGCAGGAACAAGAGCATTGGTTGTGCAGGGCTTTAAAAGCTGTCAGCCAAAATGAATCTCCTGTTTGCAATAACCAGGAGCTTTGAATTCTTTGCTTTGATCCTTATCACCTTTTTTGGCGGTAGAAGTGTCTCAGCAACAGGAATCTATTAGTGAAGCAGGATCTTGTATTACTGTGGGCTCATTTATCTGCTGGCTCTTTATCTTCAGCCTTTTCTGGACTATAGGAGCACCTAATTATCGCTCGGTGCTGTATAAACACAACACAATGATGCTCTCTCTCCTGAATCTAACTTTAAAAACTTTACTTGATGGGGTAAAACAAACTAGTGGGGGATCACGTGGTAATCTGGTTAGGAAGAAGCCTGGGGACCAAGCTCACCGGCTGCCTGCACACCAGCCAAGATCTTACTAAAACCACAGCAGAGCAGAGATTTCAAGGTGTCCCATGAGAATTGCATCTCAAGTCACAATTTAACGCAACAGGGAGTCCTTTCCACCTTGGGCTGTCCTGCTCGACAGGTTCGGAAAACAGCTTGTGCCTGCTCGACTTCATGGCACCAGGTGTCGAGCCACATCCCCTCCTGGCTGCCCCGAGCCTCCTCCTTCCTCCCATCCCCACACGTCTCCCTCCGTTCCCGAGGATGCAGAGTCCTGGGACCTTCATATCCCCTGGAGACACAAACCCACACGGTTTTGCGTGCAAGGCACATTTCCCAAGGTAATTAAAATAACTTCCTTCGTGTTGCAAGGCCGCAGGACCTTTTCCCACCATTGTCATCCCGAAGCCTTACCTGAGCTCAGGTTCCCGTGCCCCGGCTGGCAGCAGTGGTGATGGGCTGGTGGCACCAGAGCCGGCTGTGCTCAGCGGTCCGTCCTGGCACGGCACGGCTCGGTGCCACCCTCGCTACCTCCACTGACACCTTCACCCCCTTCCCAACATTCTTGTTCCAGTGTGTCCCATGTTAAGCCCCTTTTTGGTGATGTCCTGTGCCACATCTGGGTAAGCATTTTACAGAAATTGCCTTCTGGAAGTACCTTATGGCAGAACAGTAGATGAGGGATCACAGAGACCCCTCACAGCCCTTTCTCTTACCTGCCTCCCTTCAGCCCCTCAATGTTCACGCAAGACATGACATGAGAAAACCAGAGATGGCCAAGCAGCTTCAGCTTCATTCGGTCATGGTCCCTCCCAGCATCTCTGCAGCTCATTGCTGGAGCTCAAAGCTCCCGAATCAGGAGGAGTTGGAAGAGTTGGGTAATAGTGTCCCCAAAGTGTCACTGGAGATGCGGGAAGGAATCTGATCTCTGCCTACGCCAGCCAGATCAAGGGGGAATGGGCTTGAGGTGTAGCCAAAAGATGGGAGTTAATCATTGGGAAAGCCCTTCTGACAGCAAGGCTTGTTGGGGCAGGAGTGGGAGGTGGCCACCATCCCTCCCAAGCTGTGCTCTTCCACCCAAGTGCAAAAGCCAAGCAGCGGCCCGGACAAGGCATCAGTCACTCACAGGCACAACCAAGGCACAAAATCTGGGGTTTTCCAAGCCACTATGAAGATTTAAGCATGTCGTTTCTTTGGTATTTCAAGGAGACTTAAGGTTGGGCTAATCTGCATGTGCCTCGTGACAAGTATAAATATCACTTAAGAGTATGATTTAAAAAAATCAATATAATGATATTGCTATTGTCTCTCATACAGTCACATTTATATAAGTATAAAGCAGCTTTATAGTGCTACAGATTGTTCTTCCCATCTTGAACTAGCGACAGCAATACCAAGCGCCTTCATAGAAATGACTTTCTACAACTGCCACCAAAGCACTGTCATGAAGTCAGCATAGCTTTGGGGCGTCCACAAGCCTAACTATCAGCCGGGCCTTCAAAAAACCTCTTCCCAGCACACTGAACTCGGCTACATAGCCATACTTTCCCAAAAATGCTTGAATGTTTCACTTCCACTAATTTCTGAGGGGTCAAATCCCTTGTTGCACACCTAGTAAAACAGCCTGTAATTGATTTTTTTTTGATCTGGGCCATAAGTATTTTTGAAAATCCCTCCACGTATGAACAATGGCTTTTAAAAAAGAGGTCATGCAATCAAATTGCTTTGAACTCTAATAACATTTAAGCCTCTAAACTCTTTAGGCTTATTTTAAAATCCAGCCATGAAGTTGAGATTATTTTAACCTAAGAAGAATTGGAAGTAAACTATTGCAAACCTCACCCCTCCTAGGTCTACAGTTTTGAGCGTGTGTATTAGGAGGGAAAAGCAAAAGTAGCTATAAATAAAAAAGAAAGTGACCTATGAAGTTTGATTATTTCTTTTTAAAGAAGAAAAATCAATAGAGTCATGACGAGAAACTAATTAGGTGTATTAAAATTCTTCTGGTTTCAATAATCAAACATACCATTAGGCACTGACGAAGCTTAGGTTTACATGCCATGCCACATTTACATTTTAGAACAGTTTTAAGAGTTAAAAAAACCAAAAAACCTTTATAAAGCATCCTCTCACCGTCAAGTGGCAAATTGATCCTAAGGAAGGAATTTGTTATGTGAGGGTGGTGAGGCACAGGTTGCCCAGAGAGGTGGTAGATGCCCCATCCCTGGAAATGTTCAAGGCCAGGTTGGGGCTCTGAGCAACCTGATCTAGTTGAAGATGTCCCTGCTAATGGCAGGGGCTTGGGCTGGATGGGCTTTAGAGGTCCTTCCAACCCAAACCGTTCTGTGATCCTACGATCTTTGGGCAGGCAGGCACATCCCCTTCACCCCGTTCATGACACTGCCCGGGTGCCCTTGGCCAACAGGCAGCAGGTCCCAGCCCCACAAACAGGGCACTGCCGCCCTGGTGCACAGGAACCACCAGGTTTGGTGCAAGTATTGCCCCCAAAGTCTTCAAAAATCAGGTTTTGGGGTTTTTTTCCACTGATGGCGACATGCTTTGGCACAGGCTTGTAGAGCCCAATTCAGAAAGGCGGTTGAACATGAGACCTCCCTTTAGCCCGCTCCAGCGGCAGCTTTCAGCTGAACTGTGGGAAGGCTCTTTGCACTGTGTTTCAACCAGCCACACCTGGAAAATTTCAGAGAAATGGGGTTTTTCTTAACCAGTGTAGTTTGGCAAGACAAAAGCTGGCCCCTCTGCTGCCATGATTCGCATGGCTGCAATTTCTGGAAGGGCAAGGACCGGGCTGCTGCGTCCACGTTGTAGTTGGCGCCGATTTTGTGCCGTGGGGATTTAATCAACTCCTGAGGAAATGCTGCCATCCAGTAATTTACACAGTTAAAAAGAATATAAACACCATGAAGATCAGTGCATGAGACTCTTCTACCACCTCTTCGGGGTGGTCTTTGGGGTGCAGCACTAAGAAGTGAGATTTCCAGAAGTGATTTGGCCGTGCCTACCCTGCACCGAGTGATTTTGACTAACGCCGATCCTTAGCCTCCTCGGTTCTCCCACGTACACACTAGCATACACAATGTTAAGTCTCCAGACTGGGAAAAAAGAAAAAAAAATCGCCCATTTTTCTTAACCATTAAAAAAAGTTCTCGTTCGTATCCAACGGTTTCTGGGTTTTCTCTCCTCCCTCCCCTTTGCTTGGTGATACTGTCATCCTTCTCCCTTTGGTGCTATTTCAGTATGAAACAGACTGATTTTAATTTAATTTAAGAATGAAAAAGCACACATTTAATAAAGTTTACGGGTACTGAGAGGCTGTGCTCTCTTTTTGCTGGCGGCAGCAACCTGGAAAGAGTGGGCAGGTTTATGAAAAAGGGGGAAAGACAGATTTACCCCTTTGCGTCTGATTTTAGCCTCCTAAACCTAACACACTCCACGGCAGCTCGGGGGGCTCTGCCTGCTCTGAACTCCCCAGTGACCCTCGGACTCGTTGGCATCATTTCCACGACCTCTTCTCTTCCACTTCGCATTTCTCCGGTGAGCTCAATGTCATGCTCCTTTCTCTAGATTGCAAAAAAAACCCTTGAAAAAATCAGGTTTTCGTGGCTCCCCCCACCATTCACCCCGTAGCCGTTGCTGGCCCTGCCACATCCACAGCGTTTTGCCGTCGAGTTTGATGAATTCCTGCGTTCCCCGACCTGGTAGGAAAGGAACGGACCCAACTCACGATCATTGCGTGAAACCCGAGGAAGCAATTCACCAAGAAATATATACAGCGGAGCAGCCCCCGTATATCAGGTTTTCTGTGTGGTCAAGTAAAGTGATATTCTATTTACTTTTTTAGATGTATAAACAGATTAAGTCCCAGGGAAAATAGGCTCCCAAACTTCATAATATTTTATTAAACTGCTGAAGTTTAATATAATCTTTTGGCTTCCACAGAAAAATGTTCCATTTCTTTTCTGAGCACCTTTGATTTTATTTTCTTTTAATTACCGTTATCCGGAGTTAACAATGTGGGTTTTGCACTCCACCCAGCGAGGACTATCCAGATTAGAAGTGGGGAATTTTGCTGAAATACAGAAATATCTATGTGGTGGTAAAGAGTCAATGACGCCTGGGTGGAAAACTGTGGAGAAGCCAACGCGCAGAATGAATTCCCCTCCGCCAGGCAATAACAAGGCTGCATTCCTCAATTCATAGCATTTATTACCTAAGACATTGGCCAGCCATGGCTTTTGAAAGAAATTATACCTCCTTCATCTTAGACCTGTCCACAGGGCTGCGCGGGGGCTGGCGCGCTGCTCGGGCTCGCTCCATCCCGGCGGCAGCGCAGCTCATTGCTCCGCAGGGAAAGCTCTCATTAATTCAGGTCCGACGCTGCCCTCGGGCTCAGTACCGCGCCGTGTGAACGCAGCGTTGGATGCATCGTCTGTCCGGGTGTGAAGTCGCTAGCGATGGCCAACGCTGCGCTGAACCTCGAGCACACCGCTTGGCCCGAGATCTTCCGAATCTGATGACCGAGAAACGCCCTACGGACAGCCCGGCTGACGGTGAAAGCTGCTGGGAGCCAAGGAGAGCTCTTCAGGAAAGACTCAGCACCTGCATTTCAGCATCGTTAAATAGGAATAATAATGGTAATAATAATCTCATGTTTCTTAAGACAACTGTGTAACTTCGGGAGGCCAAATTTGCTGGTGTGAGTGTTACCCAAAGTCCTCAGTGCAGCAGAGGAACTTCAAACGCAGCTTTATCGGCCACAAGAATGTGCTCCCTTGCCAAACCTCTGCTATTTCCTCTCCTGCAGCTCGGAACAGTCCTGGTAACGGAGAGTCCTTCTTCATAGACACACAGCATCTGGCCTCTGTGAGCTCCACCATTAACGTCAGGGCAACGGTGATGTTGTAGACAGGATTAGACCTGCTCAGCCATGGTTTCTCCAGCTCATTTCTTTTGTTTTTTCGCCAACAGCTGTGATTTAGGGCATGCAAGCAACATCTAAAGGAAATGACTGAGAGGTATCGGCTGGGGAGCACTTACCTTTCCTTGTACTGGGCTTACGGAACAGAATCAATAGATTTTCTATACTTCTCACTGCTGGAGACCCGCCGCGGCTGGACACAGGAGAGATGGCAACGGAGCGAAAAAGTCTCCTGAGAAGCACGAGTTTAAGAGCGCAGAGGCAAGCGGCCGAATGCATCATATCGACAGGGCAAACGGAGTCACCAATCTAATTACCCGCCTCTCCGCACGCCTGCAGCTGCACGCTGCCTCGTCTGCACCTCACCGGGCTCTGCCAGGGCAAAACAGCCTCAGCGCCTGCCCGGGACCCGCGGCTTCGGGGGGTGCAGAGGGTTTGGGCTTTTACCGCACTACAATGGCTCCAGCGAGGCGCAGGGCTGGGCAGGGCTGGTGGGCGCAGAGCAGAGCATCCAGCCGGCGCCCTCCAAGCACATCCTCACTTCAGCAGCATCACAGGGTTTGCTGGATTGCCCGGAGCCCTTTCCTACTTGTGTTTTGGATCAGCTCTTCCGACCAGAAGAGCACATCTGCTAAGCCCAGACTGGGTCTGTAGTCCGAAGTGAAGCCACAGTCCAAGGACCCCAATTCCGGGGCACATCCTATCCCACAGACATGTCTCTAGCCCCCTGCCATGGGAATTATAAAGAAATAACCAACGCCATCGCTACACCTTGATTTAAAAAAGACCTCACTGTGGTTCCCTCTAACTCAAAACCAGTATTGGCCCGAGACCAAACTCCTCCATTTTCTACAACTAGAAGATTCAAGGTTAAATAAAGAAATTAGTTGTACCGCTTACCCCTGTGAGCTGCTGGCAGCGCTGGGGCTCAGGACATGGCCAGCTCTGCCCGTCTAAATTGGATATTGCCCCGCGTGCCTTGGTGAGCAAGAGGGGCCGTATGAGCTCTCCCTGGTCCGCAGTTCCCCCGGCTGGCACAAGCCGCGCCATCCGGAGCAGACGCTCAGGTAAGAGGTGTCTGGACGATGCTGCTGGTGTAGTGATGGACTGCCCGTACACATCAGCACTTCTGCCATCAGATCCGATCTGGGCTTGGACTGCCTCAGAAAAGTTTATTAATGGAAGAGGTGGGCGGTCTCCAGCCGCAGCACCCCGCACCCCTGCGCGGCCAGATCCCGGGTGCGGGTCCTGCCTCCGTCAAACAGAAGCTGTGGCTGGTTTTCCAGGCAGCGCAGGAAGGTCCGTCTGAAGTCAGAATCTCACGTTTCAACCACATAAACCCCTCTCAGATGTAGCACACCCCGGAGCCGGGGCTCGCGGGGAGAGCGCGGGGCTCAAGCTGCACGTCGGACCCTCGGCACTGCCGCTCCGGAGGGATGCGCCGACCGGACACAACCTCTGCCCAGCCACAACCTCTGCCCGGCCGGCCAAACCTGCTGGGGGAATTAATCCTGATTTGACATCCTATATTTTAAAGGCACTACTAAAGAGAAAATTGTCATATGCTTCTACTTTTTGAGGAGCTGAGCTGTCCTTTAGATAGCAGCTGCCAGCATAAATATACATGAGGAACAGGTTTGTAGTTCCTGAAAAATGTCTAAAAATTGTAAACAATTCTCAAGTCGTATGGGGATAAACAGTCAGAATTTCAATATTGTTTATAGTTAAAAAAAACCAACAGTCATTTGAGTTCAGTCAAGCCAAGTATTTTGGATAGATAATTTTTAAACATTTGGTTTCAATTCTCCAAAACCTTTAGCAAAGAAGCCCCATTCATGCTATACTTAGCTTACAATTCAAAATTAAAAGTATTATTTACTAGAGAACTGGATGTTTCTATTTCAAAAAAGAAACGGTCTCAGATACTGGACGATCTTGGAAGACCCTTTGAGAAAAAGAATAAACAAACACACTCGGTCAAGAAGTATATCCAGGCTGATCTTCTCCTGCTTCAAGTTTCAGTTTTGTTGAATTAGTTGTTTGCTTTGCTTAACAAACAAGAATATGCTCTCTCAAAAAAAATTAAAAAAAAATAAAAATTCTCCTGACAAGTACCGTTTGGCAGCCTGAGAGCAGAAACGTCCCTCCTCGGCCAGTCCCTCCCCGTGGGCACGCACCGCAGCCTTCCTCCCTGCCACCGGCCCCGCTCCCCGCGCAGGCGCTTTGCAACCGGGCAGGGTGGAAAACAGAGCTCTTTAATTTCCTCTTCGCATTAGAGTTCATCAGGGAAAATCCAGAGGCCCCTCATCGAGCAAATGTCTGAATTCTCATGTCTTCCGTGGATGTTTAAATTGTATTTTCCTCTAGGGCTCTCCCCCCCCCTTTTCTTGTGTCTTTCCTGCACCACTGACACTGGACTCCTTCTCTGTTCACAATTAATTCCTGAAATAATTATTTCATTTCTGTCAACTCTGTCAGCTGGATGGCACACAGAATTTGCTAGTTCTCTTGTTAGGAAATTATCTATTTAAGCTATTTGGGGGTATTAGTGATTACTCAGTCAAGTTACATGGCAGTTCTCCCATTCCCAGGCTGGATAAGACATCTCTTGGGAAGAAAGAAGGAGAAAATAGTTACTCACAAACTTTACTGGGTGCATTCTGGATGCTTCACTGCCCCTCCTAAACTGCATCAGATCTGATGGTTTCTTGAACCAGTAATAAATACTAGTTAACAGTTTGCAGTCACCAAATTCTACTTGCTGATTGCATTCATGAAAATATTTGCAGATCTGGTTAAAATTTTTGAAGTCACCTCTGTAACCAATCCTAAGTAGAGCCACCAAAGGCTGGCATAAATAACGTGAAGTAAGACCAGGAAGAGGAAGAGCACCAGTAAGAAATGCAAACGTCAAACCGTGCAGCATCCAGATGGAGGTCTGGAACTGCTCGCCTCAAATCCACTCATGAAACCCACGGCTCTGTTTGCCTGCTGGCAGGGGCTTGCTGTTATCGGTGCTTTCACGAGAGTAAAATTCAGAGACCGTGAGCAAAATTGAAGCCAAGTTTTGTGTGAGCCTGTCCTTGGCATCAAATCCTTGCCCTCCGAGTGCACAAAGAAGGAATTCTGCGCTTTTCTCCCTGAATGTCCCCAAACCCAATAAAATTGGGCCCCTGCAGTGCTGCAAACCGCCCGGCGGGCAGCAGGGGAGCCCTGCGCGAGGCAGCCCCGTCCCTGCCAGACTAAAGAAGGTTCAGTCAACACTTTTATCACCAGACCAGCCTTTGGACAAGAAAATAAGAGTTAAAGCTCTTCTCCAAGCTTGCGGCTCCTATTAAGGTACTTGATTTCCAACACAGAACCAGTGGGAACTAAACCATTTTTCGCTGCTATGTAGTGGGTAAACCCAGGTATGGGAATGGGGCTTTCCTGGACGGGAAGCCAACCCGTCTATCCTTGACCCTGATGGCCAACTCTGTTGCCTTAAAGATGCTCCAGATCTTGAGCCTGCCTTGGCTTTCTCCTTTCTCTCCCACAGGCTCTGTTTTCCCATTTGCTTCCCTGCCTGAGCGCTGGCTATCAGGAAGGTTTCTGCTTGTCTCCATCCCTACGAGACCCTCGGTAGCTTGTACGCACACCAGGAAAACCCACCGCAAACAAGCTGTTAGACTGCACAGCCCTTTAGCGATGCTGTTTCCAGACCAGAGCCACGGTGCTCATGGGGAGAGCAGGACCACAGATTCCCACCCCTTGCAAAGCTGTCCGCTGCCTGAGACCATCGGGGATGCCGATGGGAAAGCAAATGAATTGGGAGTCTGTGGGGCGTCACTGGTGGACAGCAAGGGAGGCCAGTTCCCTCTTACCTGGATCCGTTTCCTTCTCACAGGAGTATTTTGGCTCATCTTCCTTTACCTACTAGCTGCAGTTCTAGACTCCTAGGGGAGGAGGCAGGAGAAGGGAGAAGGACAAGTTCCCCAAATCGATAGTCCCCGGCCCGATTTGTTCTCCTCCAAAGGACCTCAGGGTCTCACAGGTACCGTATTACTCCAGAATACAGTTGTTGTCCCCTGCTCCGGATTCCCTAGGCAGACACAGGCGTGTGTTTGTGCACACGCAGGGGTGTTCCTGTGGGAGACGGGAGCATTTGGAGCTTTGGTGAGCCCTCCATACACATCAGAGTTACTGCTCTGAAATACAGCGGAGGCAACAGGAAAAAAAAAAAAAAAAAAAGACTCCCAGATGTTGCACTTGACTTTCTATCAGGCTCTTTGCTACCTGTGTGGCCCTGGCAGAGCACCGGGGTTTCTTGGATGTGAATTCCCGTGCTCCTGCTGGATCCATCCCGAGATAGGGAGCTGGCTGGTGGTCAGGCAGGAGAAGCCAAGCTGCAGCTATTCCCTCCCTCCACTCCCAACCCGTGGGCTGTGCTCCAGTATCTCTGCTGAGAGAAGGAAAGAAGGTTTTTATTAATTGAATGAAATAAAGATTGAAGGGATGAAAGGGAAGGTTCAAGGGAGCTGCAGGTGGGAAGACGCCAAGGAACCGGAGTGCCGCAGCTGTTTCTGTAAGGCTCGCTCTTGCAGAAGTGCTACTTGTCCTTCACACCCTTCTCTGCTCCATCCCCACCACCTTGGCCTTGGAGCAATGCAGCTTTTCCACCCCCGGCTTCCTCCCAGCCCTTGTCCCCCCACACACACCCTCAGCATCTCTGGGCACTGGCAAGCACCAGCCATCACACTTGGCATATTGCTTGCTCAGAGCTGCCCGCACTCACTGCTCAGTTAAGAAAAGCGAATGTCAGATATGGGGTTTGGAGATCTCTGCACTCAGCCCTTGGCCACCATCCTTTCCTGTAGCAACCACCCCAACCCAGAAAATGAATGAGCTTCAGACCGTAAGAATTATTCTCTGCCTTTGTAATCCCAGTTCCAATTTATCAGCATAAAAACTATGTTTCCTCTGACTACTCCCTGTTGGAAACTCCTTTTCCAAGCTCACGTTCCTTTCCAGCACCACCACACCCATCTCCAACCAGAAATGGCACCAAGAACTCCCACAACCATCCATACACGCAGGGTGTAGCTCCATCCTCAGGCTTAGATTTAGGCACTTTGCACCATGACCGACTGGAAACAGATACGCTCCATCCTCCTCCTTTTCTTTTTGTACTACATCCCACAAGCACTGAAATGCAGCCAAGTTTGGGAGGTATTGGTAGTTTGGTGGACAGCTGATCTTTGTGAAGCGATATGCAAGCCAGCTCAGGAGGATATTGTATTCCAATGCAACGGAAGCATATTTCTGTTTTTACATCAAATTCTCTGCTACCTTTTGGCAGAAAGCTCTCCATACAGTCTCATTTGAAGATTCATGCACGTGGCACCCTTGCACTCAGGTCAGGTGCTGCAGAACTCCTTCAAGTCTGCAGGGGTTTGTATTTGTGCATCATCCACGTCAACTCACATCAAGCACAGCAAGGTCCTGGTCACTTCTGACCCCCTCTCCACGCCGTCAAGCGAGGGGCGAGCTAGTGTCCTGCAGCTGGTGGGTCCAGCCAGCCCTTTGGCAGTCACTGCGGCAGATTCAGTCTCCGAAGAGCCCAAGGAGACTGTGGATGGAGCTGGCTGGGACTAGGAAGGCAGGGGCAACCTCTCCTCCCAGGGCCCCGCGCCACGTTTCCATGTTGAGCCAGCAGTAATGGGAAATGACAGCTGATGAAAGCTGCTATTCACGGCCCTCTAAACAGTTCGTTACCCCCCTCCTCATCCCAGCCCCGCAATGAGATTCACTCTGGCTTGAGTCCAAGCCCGGAGACAGAAGCAGCCGGAGAACCCGCGCCAGCCCCCGCGGCCGGTGCTGTACCGGGGTTTCTGGCCGTGCACCGCAGCCACCCGCGGCACACGGCCCCAGGCTGCGTCCTGCCCCGCTGCAGAGCGGGCCCAGCCCCAGCTCTCCTTCCCTTCAGCTGACACTGGGTTTCAGGTGAAACACTGATAGTCACCAAAGCCCCATTCGTGCATCTCTGTAGGTTTCTTTGCTATCTGAGCACTTCCCAAAAGCGCTCCAGATGTGTACACATCTGGGGACACACACAGAGCAGGCACATCATCTACCACTCTGCTGTCTATCTGTATCCGGCCCCTTTTGTCCCGCCAGGACACACACGCTGATTATTTGCTACAGGAGTGTCATACCACTTCAAACCTTAAATACCTCCTCCCAGCCCAGGGGCTCGCAGACATGCCCCATTTCTCAACTTTGCCAGCTCTAAAAGACTTTTCACTCCTAGCTAGCAGTGGCTTTCACCACTAACCACTGGGGTGGCTTCCTGCACAAGGTATCCAGAATTTAGCTGGATCCTGCCTGTAAGTTCCTAGGCAGCTCCACACCTTGAGATGTAGGCTGAAAAGCTGGAGGAGGATTCAGAGAAGACCCATAAGAATGGCTGAAGTCCTGGAAAGCCCTGGAGATCCTGCCGGGAGTCAAGGAGCCAAGCAAAAGCTATCTGGCTTAACAGCAACCTTTTTTCAGTCTGTAAGAGAAGAGATCCAAGACCTACAATGATCTGAGCTTGGACTAGAGCCTTTAGTCACTCATTTAGGTGCCTAAGTTTCATCATCTAAGTCTGGATTTAATTGTCCTCTGTTGCAGGTTGGTCAGCTGTGCTATGGAGTATGAACTAATTCTTCTATTTCTACCTCACAGTTCTGAGACTTTGTGGATATAAATGATTTTACCCTGCAAAAACACACCATGGGGGTACCAGGAAAATAATTCCTACCCACGGGCCCTAAGACTGCAAGACAGGCAAATGAAAGGGTATATACAGCTTTTTGAAAAGAAATCTCAAAAAATCAACTCTCACCTCTAAAACTCTGACTGTGGCATCATCTTACAAAGAAGGGATTCCTGGACAGGATAATTAAAGACAGACATTTCAGCCATGATGACTTTATGGATAATGAGATCATGGCAGCAGGCCAGGGCCAGCCACTGGTGCCTTTCCTCCTGGAGTCCCGTGACACAACTGTGACCAGCGGGGATGGACAGAATTTCTTTGTTATAATCTAACCCTGCTGGGCTCGCCCATCTGCTGGGACAAGCCCCTTCCCTCCTTGCCTTTGTACTCTTCAAAAATGCTGTCCAGGATTGTACTCATCAATGCCTTGGAGCTGAGGTCTGGTCCACACCATGGATGACTAAGGAGGCACACTCTGCACAAGGACTTGTGCTCCATCAACTGTCAAAGCCAAGGAGATGACCTGAGAAGGCTGTATCAAATGAGTGTCATTAGCTTCCTAAAGCCAAGTGCCAAAACTTGATCAGCCACCAACCTGAGAAGAACCAGGAGTACTGAAAGACACCTTGCCGCAAGAGAATGCCAATTCACTCCCCAGGTTTCCAGGAGCCCAACAAAGCATCTTTTTATGTCTGCTTGTGGAACAAGACAGATTTAATGCTTCTGGCACACAGTAACACTCTGCCTCTCATCATGGGGGGAGAGGAAGGAGGTCCCAAGCAACCATCACTAGTTAGGCCAAATACCATCTCACTGTTTCCATGCCTGCCTGTATCTATCTCCTACCCATTTTCCCTTTAGCTTTTTGAGGCTAAGGACCTACAGCAACTGGATTTTAGCTATCACTCTTTGGTGCTATCACAGTAGAAACCTTCACACCCAGAGGGGCTCAGTGTTCAGCTGCTCCATGGGAGCGGGATACGATGCGGCTGGGATTTTCTGACGGGCTGGTGGGACCGTGAGCTGCTGCTATTGACTCTGAAGAGGAAGGGCCAGGGGATCTGTGTCTCCCTGGAAGGATTTCTGTTTCCACAGCAGACTTTCAAAAACATTAGCGGCCACAGCCCAAGAAGCAAAATGTCTGTTTGTGGGTAATAAACCTAGACAGATGCCTCCTGCACGCAAACGGCCAGTACCTCTGAGACAAGAGTCTCTAAATAAATAATCAACAAATCCTAGTGCTGAATGCACAGTTGCTATTTGCATCATAAATAAATGAGGAGGCTTTTATTTACTCATTCTCGGGGCAGAGCACGTAACAGAGGAGCTCCTCAGAGCTCCTATGCCAGAGATTGTCATTACTTCAGCACAACCATTCGGTTCCCACCAGCTGGTTGCCCCTGCACTACTCCTCGGGCGATGCACAGCTTGCCAGTGAGAAGGGAAAACAAGCATGAGGTCGCCATCATCACAGAGCACTTGGCTCCCTGCTGACCTCTCTTCGCTGGCAAGGTGGGGAGGACACTGAGCCAGTGCCCTGGGACGTGGCTGAGCTGCCACAGCCCTGCTAGCCAGGGAGGTGGAGGTTGGAGGCTCCATCACACCAGGAAGGTCAAGGTTGGAGGCTCCATCACACCAGGAAGGTCTCTAGATCCACCAAAAGACTGCTACGTTTGTCGATATTAGAGAGATCTCCCCTGGTTGTAAACCATCCTAATGGAACAGTTGCACAAGAAACATGTAGGTCCTTCTCGCTACTGAATCTGGAGGACATCATTTTGTATCAGGAAGCCATTGCATAGTTTGAGGAGAAGGCCAGGCTCTGGGCAGCACTTTGAGAATGAACAGCCCAAAGGAAAATTAGGGGGTTTTTAATCAAGAAAAATAGTCCCACAGTGACAGAGAAAGGCCAGTCAGTGGCCCAAAACTCCATGCTATGTTTCAAGAAATAGAAAAACTCTACCAAAAAATATTAGACTGGAAATTTTCAGCTTCTCAAGATGCTTTCCACAGAAGACACTTGCTCAATATCTCCTTTCTCCCCACAAATTTCATTTGGGAATGCAGTGAACCACCAGCCGTTCTTTCTGTGAGGCCAAGAGCAAATCCTCTATCCACCATCACTCCTCGGGATCAAATCTGCTCTTGGACGAGCAACTACAGTGAAACTGCATCAGCCCTGCAACAGGGGCGAGTGCTGATAGCCAGCACTCAGGCTCAAACCACAAAGAACAGAAGAGAAAAGTTCCCATTTCTTTCCCTTAATACCCACAAAACAGGGAAAACAGTGCCATTTCCAAGGAGAAAAGCCACCTTTTCAGCCACAAAATATATCCCTGGCAATCCAGCAAGCTGGGGTCTGCCTTGGTTTTATTTAGTTATGTATCAAGTCTTATTGATCTGTTTGCTTCCAGCAAACCAGCGAGCAGTGAAACATTTTCTGCTCTTTATGTCCTAAAAATTGCAGTTTTTCCTCTTTGGGTGTGGAGATGACAAGCAGCCAGAGCTCAGGGAGGCTCAGAGCACACACACGCACTCTGATCCCCACCATCCGCTGCAGCGGCATCTGGAGCCCCTGGACTCCATACCTTGCTGGTGGCACAAGGAGGCCAACACGTGGGCAAGAGAAACCGTAGTGTAGAGCCAGGAACTGAATTCAAGCCTTGCATCCAAAATGCAAGGTCACCCTTCCCCGTAAGTCACTGTTCTGCAACGCCACGTGCATCTTTGGTGACAGGATGTGGCCAGTCCTGAGCAGATGCAACACAACATCATGTGGAAGCCCAAACCAGACCCTTTCGGAACAATGTCTCTCCAGATTAGATTGTTATCTAATCCCATCACTAACTCAGCTGTATATTCACACAACTATTTTATCAGCCATCTGATAGCCAAAATGCATTTCTACACTTGAACGGTTCATTGCAGGATTTGTATTTCTAATATAGCTGTGAGAAGCCCACGACTTTGTGCACTGACCCCACCGAGATGGTCTCTTCTCCTGCCTCTGCACGGGGGTACCTTCATCCGCAGGGTCCCAGCGACAAAGGCCCGTTGCCAGTCTCAGATTTGGTGCTAGGATTCGTACCTCATTCCTACTGGAATGTGAGCTGCTCCAGCGCTCATCGGGCTGGCACCAAACTGCTAATACTGTTCAAAATTAAGGCTGTTAGAAAAATGTGTCATAAAATTTATTTTGCAAAGGGAAAGTCATTTTTAGGATTTTTTTTTTTTTTTAAGAAAGTTATTTCCTCTTCCCGCACCACCACCACTCAATCCCCCTCCCCACTTCGCTGAAATCAGGTCTCATCTTGCAGAGGAAATTTTGATTTTTCACTGGGAGTGTGGGGAAGCCAAGCAACCCTACATGAATTATTTTGGCACGAAGCTGATACGTCTCAGCTCCAACATACTGCCACAACACCTCCAGCATTAAGTACCCCAACCAGGGAACGGAGCAGCAGGAGTACAGCTGCCACGAGGACAGGTGGCAGCACAGCCAAAGCAAACTGGTTGGGTTTTCCAGTAAAACATGCTGCTTTCCAGCTCAAAAAAAAGGTTGGTTTACCTTCTTGTACACGCACATTAGCCTATAGCCTCTTGCCACGTAAGTGGGGTAGGTTTTCTGTAGGATTTGGTGGGTTATTTATTGCCAGGGATGAGTAGATAATTCCATATAGCGTGGTTAAGACAAGATGCTGCTGGTCCTAGGGATGGGGTCCTGCCTCTGCATCTCTTAGACCTGCCTTCACCCCGGTGTACCTCGGCACAGCTCCTGACCGCAGGGCCAGGGGGTCCCGTAGGGAAAGCAGATGTCACCACGTATAAAACCCCGTACGCGCGTGGGCAGCACGGCACAAGCGAGGGTTGCTCAGGCAGGAGGAATGCTGGGTTGAACTCCTCCGGGGTGCAAGACTTCACAGCTTCATCAGTTTCTTTTGTTAACACAGCTGGGGTTTGTGCAGCTTCCCAGCTCTTCAGAAAATCAAGAAAAAGCAAGATTTCACCCGGTGGCGCTACCCGTGTCATGGATGGCACATAGGTGATGCATTTCAACCTAAAAGATTAAAGTTTTACAGTCCTATAAAGAACTGTAAAGAAGCTCCGATAATGGGAAATGTCAAGAAACTTAATAACAACAGAGATTAGTGCCCTGCCGATAGCACATTGTTGCTGTATGCAGCCAGCTTTTTATATATAATGTCAACAGCTACATACGAGCTGTGAATAGTTTCCTACCTCCTCTAGCCTTGAGTCTCCAGTAACTTGACTGACTTCCCCAGAGCTGTTTTGGATTTACTCTGGCTCTGCTGAAATCAGAATTGAGGCAAGCCAGTCCTGCCGCTGCGAAACCAGAGGAGCGGCGTTGCTTTATGCAACGGGAGGATGGAGGAAATGCGCTTTGGATCTCTCTCTTTCCTTGGCAGAAATCCGCATCCTTCTTCCAGCTCCAGTAGAGCTGTGCTGATTTACGGCGGTGGGGGATCGGGTCCTCTGCTCGTAGCTCTGCGGGACGATGGAGACAGTGCTGATAGCAGAGACCTGTCCCGTTTCTAATCCCGGTAAGAATTAATTGCCCAGTTTAAGCAAGAGCAAGGGGCAGGTTTGCCCACACTGGATGGAAGGTGAGCACGCTGCAGGCCAGCGGGTCAGACAAGGAGCATCCTCTTACCGCTGGGCTGGGAAAGCAGAGGTGGTTAGCACATCACCAGCTGCATCGATGCCTCCTCCACTCACCTTTCCACCTCCGCTCCACATCCCTGTCCTCGGCTCCAGAGCCAAGCTTTCCCCATCAGCCATGGCGTTCCCGAGAGCTCCTCAGGGCATTCCTTAAATCTCTGCTAATGGATGGGATTTTGACAGGAACCTCCCCTTAAAGTCCTCCCTGGTCTCTAAATAGTCTGTGGTGTTTAGGGCTACTCCTTTGCATACGATATCTCTAAAAATACACAAAGAAATGAAAGAAATTCCCTCCCCAAAGTTTTCAAACCAAAAAATAAATGATGTGATTAATTATTCTGAAAAAGGCTGTTTATAGTTTGGACTCCATAAAACAGAATGCTTGATTTAATACACGATCCAAGAATGTGCTGGTTTTCATTTCAGCACAATCAAGACCTAAATCTGTGTCTCCCTCTCCCTCATCTGAGCTGGAAATGGTTTTATATTCCATCTTGCTTTAAATTATACACATCAAGTTTATAATGGGACACGGTCTATTTTGTTGCCAAAACCTGCTCTGTAAGATCATCTATTAAACTGTATTTATTTTTTATGACAAACAAGAAAAATGACAAAACAGCTACCGAGCGTCCGCTAATGAGGACCAAATGCCTCCCCAGGCACCGTTCCCATTACAGGCATCCGCACAGGAGCTGAGTTAACGTCCTTCCACCCGCCAGCGATGGCCGAAGGAAGACACGGGGCTTTACAACCCCGCTCTCAGTCCCCAGGGGATTACGGCTCTTGCTGTCTGCACTTGGGTATGAGACCTGGGGTCAGGAGTTGTATCCCGGTGGGATGCAAGCAAGGAAACTCGGTCCTGGTAGAGGGGGAGAAATGCTGTGTGAAATAAAGGAACGGGAGAGCCCCCGACTGGTGTACAGCCTCTTGCCTGGGATCAGGGTATGGGAAAGCAAGACTGGTGGGAGACTAGTTAAACCTGAGCCTTGGGAGCTGTAAGAGGCACAGGTTCCCCAGTCAGGCCAGTCGTCCTCCCAGCACCTCCAGCTCCTGGGGATGAGGCTCTCCAAAGTCTTGAGGGGGTGGTAGGGACCCTCAGCTGGATTCTGCCCCCCAAGAAAGGCTGGCCTAAAAAACGTCCTTGAGGAGTACATTGAGCTTGCCAGATGAGCACTGGGCACGGGTAGATGTGTTTCACTCCCTGGGGCCCCACCAGGCCTTCCAAACTCTTTTAGTAGCACAGACTTTAGGAAACACTTCTGCTACCCAAAAAGTCCACCCAGGCTGGGTGAAATCAAGCCATGGCCCATACGTATTTCAAGATGTAGATCTTCACCTGGCCAGCAGGATCCATCAGTCAACAGATCGATAACAAAACCAACATAACAGTGCCCAACCTGCCTCAGAGCCCTGAAGAAACCGGTGTTAGAAACCGGACGCCTGGGAAGGCATGGAGGCAGAACCACGCTGGGGTGAGGGCCCCCCCTGACATGCCCCAGCCCCTCAGGGCTCAGTGCCTCCCCTCCACCGGCAGCACCACCCCAGTGCAGCCCAGGAACATAACACCCGTGGGAGCCCATCTGAGCGAGGAGGGTGATGCACAGGGCTCTCTGACAACATTTAAAAATTTCCAGATTTGAGGCTTTGTCAAAATTCTGAAGCCTTCCCTGGAGGCCTCCAGAGCAACAGACAGGAAGGACCTTCTCAGGAGTTCATCGTTTCCTCCAACACATCATAACATCCCTTCTCTTAACTCATCATGCTCCATAACAGTAATTTAATTTTTTCTGTAAAATGTGCCTGGACCCCTCCAGTTGTGACCAGCTTTCACCTCAACTGCTTGTTAGCAGAGCAGAAGCAGAGCGGTCCCTCTCCGTCTGCCTGTTCCTTCCTCCGTGCCAGCTCCTTCCTGGCAGGGCTGAGGCCATCCCCAGCAGGAAATCTGGTCCTTCCTTCCCTGCCCTCAGCTTTTGCATGGCAAAGGAGGGAGCTGCGGGTGAATGCAAAGGCAGCGCTCCATTGACAGGTCACTGGTTGCCAAGGATGTTGCTCTGACCCAGCCACCCTTGACTCTGGGTCTGAAACCAGCCTGGGCAGACTCAGGCACATCCATTTCTAATGTCCATGTCCAGGAGATGATAGCAACAAGAAGACCCCCTCAGCAACCAGTATAAACAGGCGAGTCATGAAACATTTGCCAAACTTTTCAGCTTTGAAGGAAAAAAGCAAACGCTGTATGGAGAGTAGAAGACCTAGCGGAGAAATCCCTTCAGGCTGGTGTTTCACCTGTTCTGCCAGACACCAAAACAGCCCCGGGATTTTCCTCATGAGCGTTGACTTCGGAGGTTTCCCTTAGCTAAATAATTGCTTATTATGGCACCAAGCAACCCTTCTATCTGGCTCTTTGCCACCACCACAGTGGTGGCCACATTCTGCAATGCTTTGGGAACCCCCAATAGAGGACAGCAAGCCTGGCTATGTTTCCTTGGCAGACAAGCAGGCTACGACATGAGATCTGTGGCTAAAACTCACCATAAAGCTAATGCTATTTCAGCTTAAACGTCAGCTCCGTTTATACTACAGTGTTAACGCAGACAGCCCTTCCCCTACCATCCTATTTGTTTATTTTTGCCATGCGAGTTGCTAGTGAGCACAAGAGCAAGTTTTTAATATCGGGCATGGCAACCCATGCCATAACAATAAATTCCTTATGTATCATATGAATAGCTAGACACATTATAATTTAACCATGGTTTAATCAAGATTAATCTAATGGCGTAATCAAGACCAACTCTGTCATCTTTCCCTAAAAGAATTACAGACCGAGGCTCTGGCTTCGCAGCACAGGAAGAACACACGCATCCTCAGTGATGTTTTAAACAAATTAATCGCGCATTTCTCCATGGCATCAGCGAGGCGAGGGCTGGAGCGTGTTAGCCATCCCTTCTCCTGCTCCACCCAAAAAGCTTCTACATCCTTTCTGCTGGAAGTGCAGAGTGAGTTGGATGTGATGGAAAGGAGGTGGTGGAAGCCTGCCGGCCCCATCCTGTGCCAGGTTTGCACATGTGTGCACGTGCGCGTGTCCGTGTGTCCCTCTTCACGTCCCTGTGTGGCGAATGAGGTCTGCACCTTGGACCTGGGAACATCACCCAACCGCAGCAGGCAGAGCAAGAGAAGAGCCGGGCAGGAGCTTGGTGCTCCTGTGCCAGGCTTGCTGCAAAGATGGAAAGACCATGGAAAATGACGGAAAAGGGACAGAGTATCTCAGCCAGCAGCTGAAAAGAGCATAACTGAGCAGAGCATGCTGGCATGAGCGACCACAGGCAGGAGACACGAAAATCACAGCCTTGGTGCAATCCCCCAGGCAGTGGGATGAGCCAAGCACAGAAAGGATCATCCGTGAACATTTGATGGTCGGAAAGGACCAGAGAACCACGGTCCTCTCCTGCTCTGTGGGAGCCCTCAGAGACCGGCAGAGCCCCAGCTGCTGCTCGGCGCTGAGCCCACGGGAGCAGGACCCAGAGTTTTCCGGTGCCCACCTGAAGGGCTGCTGTGGTGGGCCACGGAAAGGATGGTTTGGGTGCGTGGTCCCCACTCCCCAGCCACGTTGTCTGGGATGCACAAGGGCCCTTTCACTAACAGGGGTCGGTGGTGCTGCCCAGGGGACACTTCTGACCTGGGACAACACGCGTGATGCTGCAGTATTTCAGGTTTCCATTTTCAGAGAACTCACCACAGAAAGTACTGATGAAAGCAACACCTTTCACCATTGGACCTCCACCACCCACAGGGCAAAACGTGTGGCACACGCTGCACATTTCCAACACCGTCAATACCAGGAAAAGCAGCTTCTGACATCCAGCTCCCCCCAACAAACATCAGCCTCCTCAGGATTTGCATTTCTCAAGAACCGATGAGATTTCTGAAGGAGAAAAATCACTAGTTACAAGTTCCAACTCAATGGCAGGCAGTCGAATCCTCCCTCTCTGGACCTTTCAAGATACTTTCTAAAGCCCCTGTGAAGCCCAGATCACACTCTGCCCACGTCCTCTGATTTATTAACTGTTTTAAAGGAGTTTATGGCTGTTACTGCAGCCGGAGATCACTACAAACCCTCAGCCCGCGCTGCTGGCTCGGAGCTGCACGTTTGTTCCTCTCCAAAATTCACAGCCACGCTGATTTTATTCCAAGCAGCTAGGGCATCCTGCAGTCCAAATGGTTCATTATCTCTGGCTTTCTTTAAAAGGTCAAGAAATGCTCTCTGCTTGGCAGATGGACTAGTTGCAGGAGTCGCGAAGTCTCAGGATTTGTAACATAACAAGGTTATTAAATTGCAAACTCCATCCTGAGCAGAGGCAACACCAAAAGTTTGTCGCAAGTTTTTAAACAAACAAAAAGGGAGGATATTTTGAGAAGTTTTTTTTTCTATTTTCTTAAAAAAAGAAAAAAATCAGAGAAAAAAAAAAAAAAAAGAAGTTGGATCTCAAAGCAAATAACTCTGCTCTCCAAATAACTCCATTTCTCATTCTTCCGGTATTTGTTTTCTAACCTGTTGCCTGCAGGCCATTCCTCCCTTTTTTTAATTTATTTTTTTTTTACTGCAGCTACTGGAAGAAAGAAGAAAAAGACAAGAAAAGAGCAGGAAATCACTCCCCCAAATAAACTCCCAATTCAGCAGCTCCTCGGTTCCCACTGCCTTTATCTCATATTGGGAAATTCAAAGCTCACAAGCATCAGATACGACCTCCAGCTGCGAGGACGGGCAGCGGTACCCGCTGCACCAAGCGAGCACCTTTGGGGCCATGGATATTTCGGGCTGGGGGGTGCAGGTCAGCACCCACACCCTGTGCTCACATCCCACCCAGGCACCGGGGACGGGACCGCAGAAGCAGGGATGACAGCACAGCATTAAAAATCCGTCTCTTCTCCATCTCCGGAGCGCTTTGCTGACCGGTCCTGCTGACCTTTTAAGCTAGAAGAGATCAAATGAAGACAAATGCACCGAGCCCTTAATAATAACGAGCCCCAAACCAGAAAAGCTCTGGGAGTCTGCAGCGCGGTCGCAAAACACAGATCCGACCGGTGTGAAATCCTGCTGCTTGCCAGCAACCAAACTCCTTGGCTGGCACACGAGCAAGGTTGTGCCTGTTCAGCTCCAGCTTTCACACGAACCAGGACGCTCAGGAGCTGCTCCCCCGCAACCCCGAGTCCTCGTTACTCCTCGCACCCCCGCAGCTCTCCGTGGAGCATGGGACAGTAATCATGAGTGCCAGCCCCCAATTCCCAGCCTGGCAACACTCAGCAAAACTCAGACTTTAGGCTCTACAGACCTTTATGGAGCCCAAGCTGAGTTTTATTAACTCCACTAGCTGCCTGGACAAAGCATCCTTTATAAACTCCCTTAAGTTCCTGCTTTCAGCAAACACTTTTTCTTTCCACACTGTAATTATCTGCCAACGAAGCAGAAACCAGCAGATTGACGGGATCCACTCCCGGGGCTTCTAACGCCCGTTCCTCTGTCACAGGTACACGTGTCACGGCGGCAAAACCTGCCTATTTTTGGAGTCCTAAGAGGCGGCGCAGAGGGAAGATGAGTGCAGGGCAAGGTTGTGGGCTGGAGGGAGAGGAGCAGGGAAGGAGATGCTCTCTGGGGTGATGTTCCCCACTTCCCACCTGAATTTCTCTGCGCTGCTCCCAGCAGCAGAGGCATCAGAGCTTGCCCAGAGCCTCCGCTTCTCCTGCTGTTGGAGTGGCTCAAAGGGTGAAGACAGCAGCTGCAGATTCAGAAGTGCTGCTGCCAGGCAGGGAAAGGACCAGGTAGGTTTGCCAGCCTGGGGGGAAACTGGTGTGTGGCTGTGCGGGCGTTAGCAGCCCCGTGCCTGTCTGCAAAGGGCGCTCGTGCCATGGGCCCAGCTGCGGTCTCAGCTTGGCAATTCAGCCTCAGGCTTCCAACTCCCAGAATGATGAGAGCTGGTGAGAGACAGCAACTGCAGCTGGCACATCTGCACACCAGGAACGTGCGTCTTGCCGAGTTCTGGGGCACACGGGGTTTCGAGTGGCTCCAGGAATGGAGGCTTCCTCTTGGACCAAGAAATGATGCTCCTTGCCATGCCCCAAAGGACCCCTGAGCCCCGTTGTCTGCCCCACAGCCGAGCTCTCCGCATCCACATGAGGCCACCTCAGACCAGGGGAGGTCAGGTTCCTCCCGGCCCCTTGAGGCAGGACCCATCTGAGGCCACGGTCGTGACTCTGCCCTATTTTGTATCTCTCCCCAAGAGACACCTGAACGCCCCGTCCTGCTCAGCCTGATAAACCACACCATTGTACCTTTAAGGAGCCGCTCCAGAAAGAAAAGGCCTTTCAGCACAGTGAATAGCATCGCTTTTCCTCCACGCACCATCTGTTTGCCAAGATGAAGAGCTCCAGGCTGGCGGAGGCTTAGTCATTCGGACAAGAATAGGTCCCACTGTACTTACACTTCCCAGCGCCCAAAATAAAAACCACGGCAAGTCATTGACTTCGCTTACCCCGTAGCAAGCACAGAGCTGGTGCGAGGAAACACCCGACTCAGCTGTTATCTCCTCCTAACGCAGAACCAAAAGACGAACACAGCCCTGGGACCCCCCCCCCCGGCTCAACGGTCCCTTTGAGCAGCCTTACCAAGTCCGGTTATTTTTTTCAGAGGGGGAAGGGGAATTCCTGTTTCAGAGCATCCTTACAAACGTGCCTGACAACCCTGCAATACAGACCCGTATCGTCCCACTCTGCGGGGAAAAAATACACGGTGGATCCCAACGGCCAAGAGTCACTGTGCGCGTTGGGGTGCTCAGAGGTGCCAGCAGGTCCCTCCAGGCTCTGGGGACTGACGTCTGGCCACAAGTCCAAATTTCACCTTCCCACTACCTTTCTTCTCAGCTAGCTCAAGAGATGATTTTCAACAGCTCGTGGTTCTCTAAGCCAGAATATTTCAGGAGAGAGGGGTGGCTTTGTCTTCTACAACTTGAAACCTCGGATGCCTCTTGCTCCCCAAAGCCCGTGGGGTCCGTAAGGCTCCCACCTCACTGCAAGGTCTGGGGAAGGCGACATGATTCGGCCAGCCCTGCGCACACTGCTTGGTTATTGTAGGGCTGCCCAAGGGCACAGTGCTATTCCCTACACGCGTGGGAAGCCTGGACCACCTCCAGCACCCCACCAGGGCCAGACTCTCCCCAAGAATTAGTTTATAGGTGGTGAAAATATCTTTATGCACTTCAGAGTAGAAGTCCCTGGGACCCTGACGTCCCTGTGACCCCATTTGCCCTTTTATATTTGCTCCTCCGCTACTCTGACTTTCCCACAGTGCCCAGCAGACCCCAGGCCCGGCTGCTCCCGTACCATAAATCCGATGGCTCGGGTGGGGATGCAGCTATTCACCCCCAACCCTAAACAAATCCGCTTGTGCCCTGCGCTCGATCTTCTGCAGGGTGGGTGTCGCTGCTCCCCATCAGCTCGGAGAAGACCCCTTCCCCGGGAGCCCAGGGCAGCAGCAGCCCAGAGAGCAGCCGACCTTGCTCGGGGCTTTCCTGGCTTCTTTCACTTGTGGCCCAACCTAAACAGTATTTAAGTATCATCATCTTGCTCCATCTTCCCTTTCCTTTTGTCACCTGCAAATTTAGATTAACAAGGAGGTTTGACAAAGCGCTACTGTATATGTTAATAAACCCCATCAGTGTCGGCCCGCCTGACATATAACCTGCAGAGCCTCCAATGTTTACTAATATGATTGTCAAAGCAGAGGAACATTACTTTTTAATGACATTTCATATCACTTCAGTTGAAGTAATATCCTGGGACATGATAATCAGAAAGCCATTTAGCCCCAAAACTATGTGCTGAATAGAGGCTGGTGCATGAAAGACGCTCATTTTGTCAGAATTAAAACATTTGTGTTTGCCTCATAAGTTGTAAGCGCACTTGTGGAGGAGAAACATGTTGTGAAATATTTATTGGAACCAGCTTGGTTCAGATAAATGGGGCTTCCAAATGAAATGTTGGGGAAGATTATTATACTCACTGTATCTTTTGCATGCGATACATCAATCGACAATTCATACGTATGGTATGCTTAATAAACCAACAGGATTTTAGAACTTCTCTTTAAAGAAAATTTCTGAAGTGGTACAACTGGCCATTACTAGCCCGGCTGAATTTATTGCTGCTTTCAGAGCAGGCGAATGGCTGCAAGACAGACTGAGATGGAGTTTGATTTTATAGAGCACCTCTCATGCTCCAGGTGATTCCAAACTGCTCTATAAAGCAATGAGGGTGGTGGGAAGACGGTGGCGGCACAGACTGCAGACAGCCCTGCTGCCCTTATTAATGGTTCTCTCCCCGGCTCGGCTGTGCGGGGCCAGCTCAGAGCCTTGTGCTGAGCTCCCGAGGCAGGAGATGGAGGAGCAGAGGATGCTCAGCCAGGAGAGAGGGAACTGAGGAACTCCCTGACACATCCCCCACGGCCTCAGAGCTGCACTGGGGTCGTTGAATAAACCAAAGAAATTATCCTGGGTCAGACAAAGATGCAGAAATTAATAATAAATTAATAACAAATTAATAATTTCTCCTTTTTTGAAATAAAGAACCAAGGGGATCCCTCCATCTGGTCAGAACAACCTTTCTGATAGAAACTAGCAATTGATTTAGTTAAAGTCTCCCATCGGATGGTGGATAGAGCTGATTAAAGCTGTGCATGCACTATTAATAGGAGCAGGATGCCTTTCTGTCATTATTATTAATTATGCTGCTGTGATTACTATCTGTTCATCCATCCACCCATCCTCCCTTCTATAATCCCCGCACTGGCCAAGTACGTATGAATACAAATTCTTACCCTCTTTTTGTTCCACCTTTTCCAGGGGAGAGGAAATAATAATAATAATAAAAAAAAAGACCAAAGAACTTAATTTACAGGGTTTCTTATTAGTACATGTGAGAGTGTGAGTGTGTCTGTGTGTGAGAAAGTGAGCGAGTGGGTGGTGGGAGATGAGTGGGCGTGACGCGTGTGGGAGTATTCGTCTCTGAAAAATGAACAAAGGGAGAGTTAAGCCAAAGAAAGAGACTTTGCGTTTCATGTCAAACCCCACCGGACTCCCACACCGTCCTCCCTTCCGCAGGAACAGTCCCACGGACGGGCTCCGACCCCCTGGAGACCCCTCTCCCACGCTCACAAGCAAGTCCCTACCTGGGAGCCAGGTTCTCCTGAACTCTCGGCCACTGGCCCCGAGACAGTCAGAAATTTTCCTTCACTAAATAATTAGACTGTGATAAGAGGAAACAAATGGGCCCTCGGAGCAGTGAGGGCTGCAATAAGAGATGAATTATTAGTCCAAGATGGAAATCTCTTTTGATAAATGACTGGCCCCAAGCAAGGAAGGATTCAGCAAAACACAACAACGTCCTTGTTGTGACACGAGGAAGGGGAAAGAACAACCTTATAAGGGGCAACAAAGCCTCCGTGCTACTGCCCTGACCAATTGATTAATCAAGTGTATCCCACGACGTCAATATGTTTCCCTCTCTGCATTAGTTACAGCATCTAAACGTGGAGGACAGCGATGGCGCATCCAGTTCAGGATGCGTTTTGAAACCACGGCTGAGGCTCCCCTGACAAATTCCACCATCAGGAAAGAGGGTAGAGCAAAGCCTGCCGATACATCCCAAGGAGCAGCGTCGAAAGCCGATCGATCCGTACAGCACTTCAAAGCTAGCACACACCAGCACAGAGCCGCAGCGGTCTGGGAAGAGAAAAAGAAAAGGAGAGAAAACCAGGTCTTCCCCTTTCTCCTCTTCCATGAGGAGCCCGGCTCAGCGGGGTGGGACGATGCCTCGTTCTCCAAGTGAAAGACCTGCCGTTTATTAATACTGGCCCAATTCCTGGTAATTTAAAAACCTAGTTAGGAGGCGGGGGGGAACCCGTTGGCGTCACTGAACGTAATCCTGACAATGAGGCCCAGGCGGAGGCACTGACATCAGCAGAGTCTAACTTCACAGCTTCTCCTGGACTTTGATGGGGGGCGGTCAGCAGGTCTAACTCCAAGCAAAGGACAAGAAGGACCCCAAGATCTCTGGGGATTAGTACCCAGCCACAAGCAGTGACACTGTTGGAGTTTCTAACTCCCTATAGCCTGGAATGCAGTTATCCCTGGGGACCAGTAAGTGGGGCCTCTGGTACCACTATTTTTAGTGGAAGATTTAAGTAAAAACAGCAGAAATGTACATATATATATGTATGCTATGGAACATATATACTTTTAAAAAATCTGACAGAAATGGCTCAAGCTGGAATTACTAAAAGTATTTCTCTCTTTGTCCTCCCCCAGAAACCGCTACCAAAACATACCTCTCCATCTAATGAGATTAGCAAGGTACCATGCGAGATCTTTATTAGTTAAAGCTGACCATAGTGCAAAACTTGGCCTGAATCGTAAATGAGCTGACTGCCAGAATGAGGAGTGCAGCCAGCAAGCAGATTTATTCCAAATGGGTCTCTGCTGTTTGCCTTGGGGAATTTGCTTCCTTAACTCCCCGAAAACTGGTAGCCAAAGTTCAGCTCCTCCAAGCCAGCGGTACCACTGCTTCCCGCTCACGCTGGCCTTACGCAGGCTTAACTCCACCACCGCCTGTGCTGATTTACATGAATACAAGGTAAGGGAGAAACAAAATTTACTCTGATGGCTCACAGTAGGATTTAGCACTGAGGACATCGGTATATGGCAATTTTTGCCTTCTCGACTTTACTTGACTGGCAGCTTGAAGAGACCAAAATATCAAATATTAATAGTGGAGCCCTGGATGTTGGTATGAGCAGGACTTATTTTTACAGCCATCTTCTGCCCTCAGACAAGTTAGCTTGGCTCCCAACGTTTTTCTTTTCTAAAATGGGAGCATGGAGGAACAAGTGAGAAAGATAATTTCCATTATAAAATGAACGACGCTGACCTACCCTCACAAGTATGGCCGGTAGGAAATCTTTCCCGAGATCTGCACATTCCTTTCTCAGGTCACGCCCAGAACCTCCTTTCAAAGGTCTCAGGAGGACCAGCAACATGCCTTGGGGGAAGGAACAGAGGCCAAAGCGTGGCCATGTATGAGCGTTTCACTGCAAACAAGTTTCTCGCTTTGGACTAGCAATGGGAAGCATACGCAGAACAGATCTGGTTTCCATCAGCCCGTTATTTATAGCGTTGGTTTCACACCATGGATTATACACACTCATGCTTGTTCTTTCAGGCTCTCTCAGTGCTCTGCCGCGCTTCCTCCTCACCTGAGCAATGAATCTGTGTGTTTTACCCTGCGTGATCAGGCTGTTCATGTCTCATTTAGTTGTGCGTTCACTAAATATGCTCCACGGAGCTTGGCTGCTCAGGAAATGAGACTTTGCAAGCAGAGTATCTCCAAAACATCTCTCTGAGCCTTGGGCTAAGATGGTGAAGACAGACTAGTTTATCAACAGTGCACAAGGGAGAGATCTCCTGGAGCCTTTGATTCACCGGCCCCAGAGGACTAACTACCTCTCTACAGTGGGATCAATCGAAAAAAGAGAAAAATACGGTCTTGTGAAACAGCAAGTTACTCTGCTCAGCTACTGCACTCTAATGGGTGCACAGTGGCAAAGACTTGATATGAAGTCCCACCTTGACCAACTCACCAGAGACTGCACCAAAGACCTCCCATGCTACATCCCGAATGAAAGAGCAGAGCTCTCTAGCTGGGCCTGAAACAAGCTCCTGCACAGCACAGTTCACAAGGAAATCTGCAGCCCATCCGCTTGCTGATTATTCACATAGAGCAGAGTGAGGTTGGTAGGTCCCATCTGGTATGCCTGGAGTCATCCAATGCTGTTCTAAGTAGTGAGGTTAAACAATGGCTGTTTGGTCTCTGCTGTTGATTGAATGAGGTTTGCTGTCCATAATAGAACTCCTGGCACATGATCAGACATTGTATATAAACCCAAATTACACTAAGAAAAGCCAGGATATTGTCAAACAGCTCTAAAACATCATTAAAACAGAGGCCATCCTCAGTCAACACATTCTGAAAAGCCATGAGAAAACTGACAACGTTCTTCAGGTTCCCTTCAGATAGACATGAGGGTGGAGAACATGGCTGATGGCTTCTCCTTGAAAGTTCCCTACCATCGCAACAAAAAGACTGGGGCAATTTCTAAGATACCCAGGACCAAATAACAGAAGACGACGTAACACTGTCCTTGAGGCCACAATAAACAGAATCAACAACCTAGCCCTGCTAGATTTTACTGGCAAAGCAGGGCATAAGTCCACATCATGAGCATGGCATCCTCCCCCAAACCCGTAGAACTAAAATTGACAGTAGCCTAGATAGTGTCCTTTGGAGACATGAGCCTGCCAAGCTGCCCTCCTGTAGGACCTCACAGCCTTACCAGGGGCTCCACAGCTGCTGCTATGAGCAGCAGAACAGGCGTATTACGCCAGAGTCACCTCCTGGGCAACTGCAGCGTAGTGAGTGTTGACTTAGTTACCAGAAAACCATATAAGCACTTTGACGAAGCAAGATGTACTCAGGAGACTAGGTGATAGGTTTGGTCTACTACTAAATCTGTAGGTGGTTCAAGTTAGGGGAGATGGATCTTAACGCCCTTCTTCTGGAATTTGAGGGCTTGATTCAGGTGCCTAAACGCAGATACCTGCATCTAGTGCCACTGCAGATGGGGCAGATCTGCAAGTTCCACACAGATGTCTCAAATGGCACCACGGCCTTATCGAGGAACTGAATGGTACCCGAGCAGGAACTCAGGAGGGAACTGCAATTACAGCTTGAGGGCTGCGGGGTGGAGGGGAGCTGCTCGCACTGAGATACTTAAGGTGCTTAATAATTGAGCTTATCAAAAAGAAGAGGAAGAAGTATCTTATGAACAATAAAGAGCACTTACTAAAGAGGAGATCTCTTACAGCAGAACTCTCTTTAATCTAACAGACAAAGCCATATCAACATCCAATGGCTGGAAGCCAAAATTAGACAAATTCAAACTGCAAAGAAGGTGCCAGTTTGTAATTGAAAGAGTAATGAGCCATTGGAATTACTCACCCCGGGCTGTGATGGATTCTCCACCATCTGAGTGGATGCTGTTCTAAAAAGCGCCACATTGCAGGCCCATATTTCTGTGTTTGAGAATTATTGGTAAAGGCTTTCCAGCTTGCATGAGTTGTTTGTGCTCTAAAAAACAAACAAAAGAAGTATTATGCTGCTCAGTTAAAGATGGAGAAGGGAGGTAGAGTGAGTTTAAGCAGACAGCCTGTGACACTACTAGGAACAGGACTCAGGTCACTTAAATACTGTCATTGCCCAGCCACTCTCCCACTCTCCAAGAGCAGCTCACAGCCCCAAAGCAGCCCGCATTGTCCCGGCAGCACCCTCAGCTAGGTGACACCAGGCTCAGCAAGGAAACTCAAGAGTCGCAAGGCCAGGTCCAGATGAGAGACGGGGAATGGGTCATAATTAGCCAAGTACTCCTGCTGGGAACACCTCGAGCAACACCTCCAAAGCTGCCCCTTACAAGAAGTCTAAGAAGAACAGGACATCCAGGTGAAGTGTGGTTTTGCTGAGCTTTCTGCATTTTCCAGTGACAGCCCTCCCCAGTGCCAGTGTGCCAGGACTCAGCTCTCTCCATGCCCTTGTCCATCACAATGTGCTCACAGAGCCCTCAGGCATCTACTCATGTGCTATGTAAGGCTGCTCTGCAGATGACCTGCTCTCTTCTCTTCCCAAGGAGCATTCCCATCTCTTGCATACGATACAGGACAAAGTACACGCAAGAGGTACATTTTCATCGTATTTCCAGCAGGCAGGAAAAAGAGAAAACCACAGGGGAAATGGTCATCTGCCAAGACACCTCCATGCTGGACCCATCGTATGGGAACGCCTGCTGCCAGTCATCATGGAAGAGCAATAAACACCCAGGCTCAGATACTCCCTCATTGAGAAAGTCTATTTTGCTGATTGCAAGAGTATGTAATAAAAATTAGCAGGCAGGGCAAACAGAGGTAAAAGCACTGAAGGTTAGACTGACTCACTGTTGGGCCCTAGGAAAGAGGTAACCCCCAGAATTAGGTGAATAAATGACTTCTTTGCTTCTCTGGTAAATGATTTTTGGTTGCCCTGAACAAAAAGGCACAGAGATCAACTCACCTCACTTGAAATAAAAACAAGTTTTAAAGATGCTTAGATATCAAATAAAATATTTCACCAACTTTGTCTAGTTTCATTTAGGGGCTGTGAAAAAGGCTTTGGAGAAATTAAATGTAGGTAAGTTTCTAAGACACCTGTTTTGAAATAGCCAAGAGAAGTATGCCAGCTTGGAAATGACAAAATGAAACCTTTTGAGTTAGAACCATTAGAGATAGCCTTTCTTGGCTGAAAAGTTGTAATAAATTTATGGACAGTTTTTATAAACGCCCTGCAGATGCACTGGTAAGATTTCACGTAGACCATAACCAGGAAGGACTCGGCAATGCACCGGCTTGGAACAGCCCGAACAGAGAAACTCTGTTCCTCCTCCTTTGCCCAGCCTTTGCCTGCAAACACATCGCTACAGTTAACACACAAAACACCATTCACTATAGTCAGAACCCAGGAGCACAAAGTTAGCTCTTACACTGAGGCTGGGATCAAAACGTAACAAAAATCTTAAAAAGCAAGGATGAAATATTGAGCCGTCTGAAAGTTCAAGCAGAAAGAAATGTTACTGTTTCTCAGGCAAATGTGAAAATATTATAAAAGTATCTTTAGCTTTATTCATTTCAGTTTATTCGTTCACAACCAGTGAAGGTGCTCCAGATTTACACATGGTAGGGTGGCTCAGGGCAAAATTCAGCCCATTAGTGGTGATGCTTTGGGTTCACACCACCACTGTGCACCCAACTGCCTGCGCTCCAAGTGGCCATCACTGCTCAACATTCAGCCTCGTATTACGGGCAGCAAGGCTTTGGTTCAAGATCTGCGTTACCTGGGGTCTGTATGAGGCACCTGAACATCTACAGGGCTCCTAGAAGCGCTGCATGGTCTCAGTATAAGTTATCAGGAATAATTATGGCTCCCAAGTAAACAGCTTCTTAGTGACTCAGAAGCTACTGGAAATGTCAGACCTTTGTTAAGAAATTCCATGGCGAAGAACTACCCAAGCTGCTGTGGACATGAGAGGGACTGTTATTACAGTAATACTGTTTTTCAGGTAGGAACCTAATGGCAGAGGGACTAAAACAACCCATGCAAAGGCACACGTGACGTCAATACATCCTCAGAAAGAGAAAAAAATCAAACCAGATTTGGCCAAGGCCAGCCCAGTGGCTTACCCTTCCTTGTGATGGTCAACGGAAAATCTCAGCAGACGACAGAGGGAAGAAAAATTTGGCTGGATGAACCTGAGAAGTGGAAAAGAAGTTGAACTTTAGGGAGAACCTCCCCTGTGCAAGCCTGGTTGAACAGACTCCTTGGAGGAACCATCTCGGGGCATTTTCCTTGGCCTGACCGACACGCTTTGCATGGGGTGGCAGATGGGCCCCATCAGTTCACGGGCTGAGCAGGTATTTTCCATGTCTCACTACAATGCTTTGGTGTTTCTGCAGTGCAAACGCATCACTCTCAGCTAAATCAACTAAGCCTAAGCTGTAGGCTTCAGCTTTTTCAGCCCTGTGGGCCTGGCCCAGCTGGAGAAGTCTTCATTAGCAGGAAAAGGACTGTCACAGGACCTTCTGCGCTTTTTTCTTATGCCACTCTGCAAAAAACAGTTGGTTTTATGAGTACTAGAAATCAGAGCCCCTGGATCTTTTCTGGCAAGGCTTAATTTGGCTTCTGGGCTAGGAAGAGCAGCAAGACTACTGGGAACTGCCTCCTGAACAGGAACAATCTGGGATTCAGAAAGGAACAAAAGAAAATCGGGAAGTAATAATCACTGGTCTGTGCATCCTTCCTGCCCCAAACTTCCAGGCTGGCTGTTTTCCGAAATGATTGACCAGGTTTGGATCAGCTCAGGGACCCCAGGAGGCTGAATACACACATCTACAGATACCCCTTCCCTTTGAGCAGCGAGTACGACACTGCCTGAACCACAGAAAAAGCGGGACGGATGAGAAATTCTTCCTTCACAACGGGAAGTACAGCAGTCAGGATACCGAGAGGGTGGTCCGCCTGTTAATTCAGGAGACAGAATTCAAACTGAAAGCTCCATGTGGAGCAAATTAGCAGAAACTAATTCTAATCCGTCCCACGCTGGCACTGAGGCACGTCAGCCCTGCTTAAAATTGCACCTCCCTTCAGATCTAGGCTGCCCCTTGTCCTACGTGGAGAGAAAAAAGGATGGGGAGAGGCTGCATCGCAATCTACATGCAGATGGTCTGTATTATTGAACCTCTGTGGAGTATCAGCCACTTACCCCTGTGCCCCATGATAAATCACAGTCTCCTTCAATGTTCCCGGGGAAGAGCAATGCTCTTGCGGACTCTGATTGGGTTGAAAGCCTGACTAGTTAAGGAGATGTAAATACTGAGCCCCTATCAGGCTGTAATTGTCATCATCATCCTGTTTAGGGAACTACTCACATCTTTGAGCAGTTACTCCGTGTCTCCTCCACCCCAGGAGAAGGTCTGGAGCCCATTTCCGGCAGCCGGCAGAGAGCTGCTTTTCTTTAGTTGACACAAAAAGAGTTTGTCAGCTTGTGCATCCTTGGTTTCTGCTTGGTTTAAAGTTGTTGTAGAGTCCTTGGGAGCAGCTTAGCAGCTGGAAACAGAGAACTTGCAACCCTCGCCACAAAGGTGCCCGCTCAGCAGCCGACGGTCCCCCGGGTCCTGCCCAACAAGAGCATCCTCTGTGCGGTGGCCTTCGGGACGGCGTCCTCGGTCCCCGCCTGAGAGGGGGGAAGTGACACTTCCAGTGGCTCTCGTGGAAGGCAGAGCCAAAACGTGCGCGTTCACTTTCTTCCGCAGACAGAAAACTGAAGAAACACCCTGCCGGGCCAAAATAAATACATTTGGCATCTTTCCTGCCTCTGCACCGGCACGTTTGTGGCGCTGAAACTGAAAACAGGCCTGAGCCTTATTTACACTAAAGTCTCTTTCCATCACTTTGGCAGTAGGAAGGGGCTTAGTCTTGGTACATATTATATTTTCTTTTCAACATGTGTAAATGAGGATCAAGCTTTTACATTGCTTAAAATAGATGTAAATGACCCTTTATGCTGTCAGAAGGGTGTCGAGAGGCCTTCCCGCAATAAAAAAATCAGCCCCATTATGCTTTCATATCACGCTCCATTCATTTAGTTTTAGTTTCCCAAACTCGGGCAATTCCCTTTGACCTTGGGAATCTGTGCTGAGATTTTACGCAGCCAGGACTAAAACCAGGAGCTGCAGAAAGTGCGCGAGCTCAAACAGAAACACATCGAAACCTTCGATCTAGACTGGACTTGAAGACCCACCTGGAAGACTCCCCATCCCCAACAGGCTCTAGGCCATCTGTGATAGATTTGTTCTTTCTATTAGTTGTTTTGAAGATTTTTTGAAAAAACTTTGCATATTCCAGTCCTCTTTACAGAACCACGAAAGGGAGAAAAAGAGAGGCAGAGAGAGAATAACAGGACATGCTGGGCTGCCGTCAGGGTTTTGATGCCTCACAGATGGACTTGCCATGCCTCCTGTTCAGGCCCAGGGCAGCCACCACCACGTATCCCTGCCCAAGCCACTGGTTCTTCTCAGTTACCAGTTTGCTCTGTGCACGTCGAAGGAGACCCTGACGAGAAAGGATCCGACCTTCCTTGGATCTCTACTATTGAATACGTTAATGTTCCTGGTAGAGACAGTCACTGGGTGCTGACCAAGCAGATAAACAGATGGCTGTATGACCTACCCAAGTTTTTGGTGGTTAAGGTTGGTGGCATGAACCCCATCCCTTCCGTCTGATTAACACAGAGGAGAGCCAGTAGCCAGGAAGAGCTGACCAAGGAGCAGGCTCAGTCCAGACAAGCTGGCAGCCCAGGGGAAGGTCTCGCTGACTAAGGCAGCTGTGCCCTTAGGCTCAGTCCTGAAGAAAGTGTCTCCAGGTACATCAGGGATGCAGGGCCCTGCTTTTCCAACCTTTCTGTCGCTCTGTACAGCAAGTAAATTACTAGAGACCTTGAAAGAAGGTGATGTATTTCCACATTGGTGTCTTTTGCCAGTGAGTAAGCTCTAGAGCCAAGAAGGGGCTGACTGTTACCCTGATCAATTACTGCTGGTGCTCCTCGCTACCCAAAGTGCCTTTCAGCTCCTACTTGTGGCCTGGACTACGGAAAGAGAAGGGCTTTCATTCCACCTTCTGGACTATTAAATTCAGATGCCATCCACACTGCTGCAGCCCCAACCTCTCTCGCTCCAGCAAATAAGGTCTGCACCATTCCTTTGGAGCCACCATCGCACGCAGAGACATCCTGACAGGTCATCAATACCATCCGCCCCTAAGAGCTGGAGCAAGTGATACTCAACCCAACTGCAGAATAAGTTACTGGAACATGTTGAAGCTGTGTCAGCCCATCCCATCCCCAGAGCCACTCTGCGGGCAATGCCTGGCCCAGCTCTGCAGCGAGGCCTCAGGATAACCCAGCTGAAGGGCAGAACATTTACAGTAAGTATAATTTTCTTTTCCTTTCAGAAGAATACACAAGGGATTGTCAACACTTTCCTTTTCCCCCTCCCCTTCTCTCTTCCTCCGTAAAATAACCCTCTCTCCAGCTTCGCCAGCTGAATGCTACTTCACGGCTTTTCTCCAGGAGCAGTTGCAATTGGAAACACCCAGGCAAATCTTATCCAAGAATTTATGAGGAACAGCTCAGAGGCACCCTGAAAACTGCAGCATGCTACCTAGAGTGCTGCAGACTATTACTACTTGTTTAATCTCGGTATAGTTCTGGGTAAGGTTTTAATTGGGCATTGTATTTCAAAGCCAGGGAGTAGGATATATGCAAAGCACTGGATAGTTTCTGCATTAATTGACCATCAAATCCTTCCCCTTTGCATCTGCATTCTATTATTAGAGAATGTAAAGCAGTTTATAGGGCTTTTAACCTCTTCAAGCAAACACTCCGTGGAAGTTATGCTGCTGCAGGGACCATATTAGCTTTATAGACTTCGTTTCTAATCCAAGAAGAGGGAAAAAATGGAGAAGAGACAGAGCAAATGAATGATTTTTGATGGTATAAATTCAGCTGGTGTAAATCAGCACAACTCCATTAACTTTGGTAGAGTTATGCTGATTTATGCCAGCAAAAGATCAGACATTTGATCTGCAATGAGGTCCTCATTCCCAGAAGACCAAAACGATACCAGACAAATCTTCACAGACCATTTATCAGCCGTCTCCACTACATTCTTCCCTGCTGCATGGAAAAGCCCTGATCAGATGCCAGGGAGCCATCTGGCAAACCGGGTACCGTGGCAGGCATGCACACTGTGCACTCGGTCACTTGGAGGAAAATCACCTTCTAGCAAGTCACTTTGATGACCTCTGTGCCACCAGCCTCTCCCCAGGGCACCCATGAACATGGTCAGAGAAAGCAGAACCATGATGCGGACCGGGGAACCTACATTGAGTCTTGCGGTCTATAACTAAAGCTGCTGAGCTCCCCTTTCTTCAGGGTCTCATTGTCGGACTCCTCAGGGAGTAAGCACCATTCCCAGGTCAAGAGAACCAAGATGGAGGCAGTCCAGAATGTCATGAGTTCCTGTGTGCAAGGGAGATGTGGAGGCCAGGTGTTATGACCATGCATCAAGAAGTATTTATTATGGTGGCCTGGGCTGATAATCCCTCCCATGTACAGGGCGCTGATTCCAAGCCTGTGGATCTCGTTGGACCTGCAGCAACTCACCCTGATGGTCCAACCATGCTGGGTAGCCACAGCTTCCAGTCAAAATAACATGAGCGCTCAGTATCTCATCCTCTTCCAGGATGAGAGCCAATATCCACAATTTCCACTCAACCTAAGATCAGAAGGATGACCAAACTGTCACACCAAAGGTCCACCTAGCTCATTATCCTGCCTCCAACCCAAAGAAGAGCAGATGCCTAGAGAAAACAACATCAGCATAGTACACATACAGTAGTTCCCCTTCCAAAGAGATAGATTCCTCTAACAGAGGAGCTTGGCACCTTCAGACCTGAATAACTGTTGGAGGAAGAGCAGGAAGCAAAGCTCTGGTCCCACCCTAACCACAGCAGGAGAGAAAACAGGTAGTGGTGCATTGTCTCCTTCAGAAGAGTCACCTGAAAGGACAAGACGAAATCTATCCTTACAAAAGCAGACAAGACAAGCAATGTTTGATCTCCTAGCCCTGTGCAGCAGGATGAGAAGGAAAACTGACCACCTCACTTGCCACCTTTGTCTGTTTTCTTCACACAATTGTTCCACCACCCCACAGTAGGTGGGATTCCCATTTTGCAAATCCCTACCCTATTTCTTTGTTTCCTAGTAACCCCAAATGTCACTAGACAGAACCCAGGACAGTGATTATGAGCATGCAAACAATGGTGTAAGGGCCAGTATAATTACCTTGTTCCTAAGCACTTGATAATGCTTCCAAGTATCTTGTATTTAGTTCCTTGGTAAGGTCCTGAATGTCTGGCTCTCAGGCACTATGGTTTTATTGCTACAGAACGAGCCAGAAACCATTCAAAAGCTTTAAAAGGTCTTTTTAAATAGTCAGAATGAATTTACAGTGTTGGCTGCCTGGCAAACGCAACAGGCATTTCAAGTGGAAAGGAACAGTCCTTTATTGCATCTGCTGTTGGCATTTAGGGCACCCTGATCGCTAACAATTCCTGAGCTCTAACGCTCGGCATCCTGCAGGCTGCTGGCTGGGCAAAACCAAGGGCAGCAACAGACTGAGAAAGAAAGGGTCTGGGTGAAAGCAAAGCCTGGGTTTAGAGTCAGTTGGAAATTTTCATTACAATTAATCAGAAAATGGTCATTTTTCAAAAACCTTCAAGTGTCACAGAAATGCCTGTGGGTTTCAACCACCTGCTAGTGAAAGGTAAGTGGGCTCCACCAGCAAAGCTCTCCCAGCTCTGTCTGCCCAGAACGTGTCCCACCTGCCTCTCTATGTGCCACCTCACCTCAGGTGTCCAAGCCTGGAGCACTGGACTTTCTACAAACCCGGGGTTTTGACAAACTGCTCTGGAGTTGACTTCTGAATAGTGCTAGTGTCCTTGAGCAACACTACTAAGGACATGAGGTTGAGATGGACCTTAAACCAAGCACAACTGTCCCTCCACCCAAGCTCACCCCTATTGACAGCCCATCTCAGCCACATCTTGACACCACCACCATGAACCCAGCTGGTGGCATGCCACGTAGCCTCAAGCAGCATGGGAGAGGGGAGGAACAGCAGACGCCTTTTTCATGGTCTGTAAAGTCCAGAATAATTTGCCATTTCTTGCGACAGGGACAGATTAGAGGGATGCAGGAGCAAGGGTTTCCTAAGGCCAGTTTACATCTGGGGTTACAAAGACATTGGACAAGCAGCTGGAACAGCCATTGCATGTGTGGAGAGATGAATAGGGATCCATACAGCTCTGGGGCCTACAGAAAAGGATTTGTCCAAATTCTCCTACTCCACCTCGGCTAAGAGATGAAGCCCACAGAACCCCTCACTGTTCCCGTGCTCCCACTCCCCTGCCCTGCATCCACCAGTGTTTCTCCATGGGGTCACCCATCCCAAGCCTAGAACAGGTCTCTTCCCTCTTACCTGCCTGTGCAATACCCCAGCCTTGTCACTTTGGGGTCCAAGATCCTTCTGCACGATGGAAGCACAGCAGAGTGCAATTATGTGGGAACCCTCCACTAGTTTCTACTCCACTTGGCTCCTTTCTCCCTGAGCAAACGTGAGGCAGGGGCTGACCTACACCCTCTTTGCAGGATCTGGCTCCAAGCTCCCATCTCAGGCTAGATATTTCCTGACTTGGTCAGTTACTGGTGTTCTGAGGCCTTTATCTCCCCGTTCTGGGCACAAGAAGGCCCATAACAATTGCATCTCTTCTCTACCAGCTGGTAAAGGCTGCTTAGGTAAAATGTATAAATATCAGAGTCAACTCCCCTGTCCCTCCTTGGCACAACTTCTAGAAAATGCAAGTGTCCTCAGGACACTGAAGGAAGGCAATAAGCGAAGAAGAAGATAGTCAGGAAAGCATTTTAGAAAGGCTTAATAGAATAATTTAAAGGTACTATTATTAACAATGGCGATTGCAGTACTAGAAAGCTCAGTGGTTTTTCATACAGAACTGAAAAAGGAAGAGGGATCAAACCAAGCAACCTCTACGTGAATGCAAGAGAAGCAGTAACGAGCTGTGGAAACCAAACAAGATCAGTCTCAGAACAACCAAGCCAAATCCTCTGCTGGAGTAAACCACCGCAGGTCTCCTGGAGTTCAGGGGCTGTGGGAGAACCAAAGCTACCTCCCTCTGACCAGGGCAGAGGATATTAAAGCTGAGCTTTCCAAAGACCTTTCGGGAAGTCAGCTCAAAGTCACTGCAATTAAATGAGCCAAGGAATTCCCCCGAGGCCGCGCAAGAATCTCCACTCTGTTCTGCTGAGCCGCTCTCCTGAGAGTCACCAAAACAAGTGTCACCCACCCATCACACCCCTACGTGCGTTTGCACTTTCCTACATGCCATCAGGCCGTCGGTTTGGGACGTTTCCGGAGGACGGTGCAAAGGCCATCAACCCCACCAGTCATTAATTCTCGGAAAGCACCCACCGCCTCATTGGTAATTACTTAAATAAACTTCCCTTTCATGGTGTCTGAGCCAAGGCCTTTCTTTCTGACACGTCCCAATAAAGTTTTATTTAAGGTAAGACAACACGAGGGTTACGCGCACGAGCTGGGCTGCACCTGACTAAACACTGGGCCCATCGGCGATGGCCGGATGGCTCGAGCAGGATTTCACCGCCTCGTTCTCCTCTCCTCCGCGGCCAGCACAGTCCCTTCCAGCTCACAGCGAAACAGCCCGTGTATGATTTCCCCTTACATATGCAGCGTATATCCTTCATGCAAATCTGTCTCATAAATCACTGCATCCCAGGTGCACCACGGAGTAATTTGCTAGGAAAATACTGTTCCAACCGAAGGACCCAGCATACCACAGTGGTCTTTATGAGGGGTAATATCCAGGATAGGGGTGATTTGGAAACCGGCCAGCCTCCGAAAATGATTCATCCTGCCTGACCTTAAATCTTGGATCCTGACTATTGCAGATGGAGCCGCCTTCGCAGGCAGGAAGCATCAGTCACGGCCGTGTTCATATCCCCTCCCTGCCCGTGGCTACGGGGCCCCGGGGGCACGTGAGAACCCCCAGCTCGAGAACCTGGGGACTGGGTTATGAACTACCCCAAAATAAGCAAAACGAGGGTCTCCAGAAACACCAACCCGAAGTGTCATTTAGCAGCGTGCAGAGAGCCAACCCTCGCATTTTGCTGTCTGTGACTGTTGCTAAAAGCTGCAGCCCATGTTCATCTCACCTGCATGGTTTGAGAAAGATCTTACCGGTCTCAGTAATTTACACTTCTATCAGCTGAGATCCTGGTCTCAAAACTCCAAGAATTTCTTAATTTTAAGACTTCTGGTCTGTCAAGTAATCTTTTTATCTCTGATCCAGAATCCTACCCAGACATCTCAGTTTGCTGCAGTTAAGCCAAGCATCTCTAGTTCTCACGTTTCCACAGTATTTAGTATACTCCCAAAGAACTTACTCTTATTTACAGATGTCAGGAATACGCTTTGCTAACCAGACCTCTGACCTGCTTCCATGCAGACCCATGAGATACTGCAGAGCTGCTTGCAAGCAAAGGACTCCTTTTTCAGGGAGGGCAGCATTAAGTTACCAAGGTAAAGATCCATTTAAGTCAACAGTTTAATAGTTTTGCTGTGGCGGGAGAAAATCTCAGGATATCAAAAAGTCAAGGGAGGAATACTGTACTCAGCTGAGAAAATGGAGAAGCAGACAGACATAAAAGCCTTTCTACAGCTCTGACAAAGAAACAATAAACTCAAGCTTCTGTAGAGCTTAGCTTAGACCAAAAGGATAGAAAAAGGAGGCAAAATATGGAATTAAGATATTTTGCCTCTATTAACTACAGTAAGGAGGTGACATATAACGGTGTAAGAAATCTTAAGTTCGTAACAAAAAATAAACTAGAAAGACGTGCAGGTCGGGGATCTTCAGTAACATCCTAGAAACGGACATTTCACACCATTTAGATCACATCACAGGTCCCCAAGACTTCATCCGCATTCATCACAGCAGCGGACATCAGGAGCCCAGAGCACCTCTCAGGGGGTCTCCAGCCCCACCGTGCCGGAGCTTAGTGCTGCCCACAGGTATTTATAGCCCTGAGGACAGAGAGGAGGTCGAATAGGATCGGTCAGGAGCAGGGACAAACAGCAACACGGGACTGCTCAAACACAAGCACCTACCAGCTGCTCTACCAGCATCCTGAAGGCTGGTGACACACGTCTCCTCCCGAGCAGCTCGCGGTCGGCATGTGCTGCCAGACAGGAGGATTTCTATTCCTCGGCACGTTCATTACTGCACCTCTCAATACCGTGGGCCAGCCGATGTCCACCAGGCTGTCAGGGCCAGCGTTCCCCAGAGAGCTCTGGTGCACTCCTAGGTTCTCTGTTAGGTCCAGACACACGAATGTCTGGCCCAGAGGCACCCCAGGAGGGAGCAGGCTTGTCCAAGCACACGCCGGGGCTCCCTGCCACTCACCAAAATGCTTTGACCCTCACCCTCCTGGAATGAAACCAACCCCTCAAAACTACCAGCACGAGGAACAGAAAATTGCAAACGACTTAAAGCGGGATGGAAAACTCCAAATTGGACGATCACAAGCTGAGGCCGCTAATCTTCTTGTCATGGGAGCGGACTCACCCAGCAGAAGGGAATTCCTGCCTTTGACTGGACTAATTAAAGGCATCAAACTCTGCACCCGTTATGGCTTGATGTGCCTTAATCCGATGTGACATTTGACATACGCGAGGAACGCAGACGCACACATACGGTTCTCATTGCTTAAAGGGGTTTGGCATCCGCGGGGGTGTACCAGCTCCAGCGCGCTTCCTCCACTCGCCCCGCTGGGGTGAGCTGTGTGGGGTGGCAAAGGGGGGATAATTACTCATCCCACCTCGGAGCCACTACCAGCCCGGGGTGGCTAAAGACGCTGCAGAAGGTCCCGTTTAGGGAAGAGGAGTGTGGTCTGACCCAACCAACACTGAAAGGTCATTTGAGAAGGTGGGGGTGGGACTGGGATTCAAAGCTTTGCTCAAGTGAAATGGAAGTGGGAGGTGCTGAATGAGCAGTGCCCATTGCTCTCCGTGCAGATACAGGACCAACCAGTCGCAGTGCCTTGGGAGTGCAGAATATTTCCAAGCATGATGGTACGCAAGATTGTAAAGATTTCAAATTAGAGATGTAAGACGCAAGATGAACAAACTGGGTATGTGGGTAGAGTGACATGAATCACGGATATTGCTTGTGTTTCTCACCTCCTGTCCGGGTCTGGCCTCTTGACATCAAGGGATACATCGCCGCACTTGACCACGCTCTGCAGAATCCTGAACCAGTCCTGCAAGGAAAACTTGCTTGACACTGATGGGAAGGAGACAAACAAAAGCCCCTTTCTCCACAAGCACCACAGCGTAGGAAGCAGCGCAGCAGCCAGCGAGGTGCTGGGCCGTCCTTGCAGCCCTCTCCCCAGACCAGCCAAGCATTCCCACCGCAGCACTGGAAGCGGCACGGGAGGGCAGGTGAGTTGGGACGTCTGTGCCATGGGTGCACCTCGCTCTGAAGACCTGGGTTGAGATGCAGGCCCTGAAAAACAATAAAGCTTTCTCAATGGCACTGAAAGAAATCAACTTTCCTCCTCAATTATTGGGTTTTCTTTAAAAGATTAGAGTCCCATACCACTATTACTTGTCCTGTCAACCACAAGTGTTGGTCTGCTACGTTGTATGGCAGCAGGCGGTCCCAAGTTCATTTCCAGTTAATGATCCATTAACTGGAACGCATTAGGGACTGCAGCATTTCACCTAGGAAGATTGTTTGGAAGCAACTGATAGACTGCTTAGGCTAGGGTAGAAACAAAGCACTGAAATACCGTCACGAGGTATAAATCAGGCAAAGTCAGCGATGCTCTGTAAGGAACAGTAACGTTTGGAGCGCACTAGTACCCGTAGCTGGTCAGTAAAAGCTCCTTCAGAGTAAAATTAAAAAAACAGTCATTTCAGTACAACTGAAATGCAGAACATGTTCAAGTTCATATTTAATAAAGCAATTATTGTTTATTATTGAAGTACCAATTGATTACTAAAAACACATTTATTGAGGCTGGACCACAAGGTAACAGATACGTACCTCTGGCATAGTTGCGAAACCTCAGTAAATAGCGATTATTAGAAACAGATTTATTGAGGCCTAACGATACCATAAGATGTGTATCAGTTACAGAGCTCTTAAAACCCGATCAGTGTGTTCTTAAGCCATTTTTACTGAGGGTTTATAGCTCAGCAGTAAGGCTACATGTCTTCATTTAGGGTTGTTAAGCCACATGGAATATCATCTTAATGCTCATTTGATATTTAATTAAGGTAGTGTTTGTGGGGAAAAGACTACACCAACCAATGAGAACCAGGAAAAACACACAATCATTTTCCTGCTGCCAAAAACACAGATCAGAGCCCCTTTTTCACCTGTTGTCGAATCTTTTCGTTAATCTTTGAGCATCTCTTTCGGAGGAGCGTGTGGACCACGAGTGATCTGAGGATACAACCATGCGACACGCAGAGTCGCATCCATCCCGGTGCCCGACGCCACGAGCAGAGCGCGTCCTTCCTGCCCTCACCCGCGCAGCTCAAGCCTTCGCCAGGTTTCACCGCCTTGGGCTCTACAAGCCCTCGTGCACCCTGAGGGCCTCCGCCGAGTCTCCGTGCCGGTGCTGCTGTTGTGAATTGGCTGTAACCAAAACCGCAACGACACTAAAATTGGGCAGAGACCAAATACTGCCCGGCAGCACGGTGAGACCAGCGCTGGCCACAGCCCAGGAGCGCAGGAGGCAGAGGGTACCCCAGATGCGCAGTCCTGGTGTATCCACCGAGAACAAATCTGCTCCCTTCTAAAATGCTCAGAGACTTGCTCGGTACAGCCACCCTTCCGCCCGTCCTGCCCTGCCAGCCCCCACAGCACCTGCTTCTGCTGCAGATCTGCCACCTCCATCCCACACACATGGGGTTCCAGACTACAGCACGGCCCCTGGAGACTCCCCAGCGCCGACCGAGCCTTTCCCACGTCTCGGGATGAACACAGGAGACCGCATCCCCAGAGACACAGCCAGCCAAACAAAGAGGCAGTATGGAAACTACAGCCGGAGTGAAGGCAGCGATTTTGCCCAGATCATGCAGAACGGCTGGGGCAAAGCCCGGGGGAGAAGAGAGGTCTGCTCCTTTTCTTTCGCCATGCCTTAAGACCTCCCGGCCTCCCCACCGGAGGAGGAGAGGAAGAAAGGAGCCCAGATTACTGAAGAACTCCCTGAGCTCCAGTCTCCTCTGTTCAAATTTATATATTCCACTACAGGTGACATCATGATTGCTGGAGTCTGACAGGTGATGCTGTAAAATGCATGAAACCATAAAAATTTCAACAGCAGCAAGCTCCATTGCCGCTACATCTGACAGCACTTAGCTGCCCAGCTAACACAAATATTATAAAAGCACTCGGGAAAGAAATCCAACCTGCCTGACCTCAGTTTTGGACTAATAAACAGTACAGCATGACCAGATTTCACCCGCGTATAATAGACAGCTTTTAGAGAAACCAAAGCAGGGTGTTGGTGGGTGTAAAGGACTAAGGATGAGTTAAAAGTGGAAAAAGTCACTGATGAACGCAGAGGGCTCAGCTCCCAGCCCGCTCTGCTTTCTGCCACTCTGTCTCCCCACCAGGAGATCTGTCGTAGGAACTCCACAGCTACAGCCGCACAACGATGCTCGCAGCCACACCGGGCGTGGGGAACTGCCGGAACCACGTCAGAGCACCTGATCTTCATTTCTGCCCTCCCTACAGGAAAGAGTGAGGAGTCTTGGCTCCAAAAGTTGGACAGTAAGTGAATCCAAGAGAATCATTGCCCTTTCTTTCATCGCCCTCGGCACTACATCTGAAAAGGCCAAGGATCTGCTATTTCCTTCTGCTGTGAGGTGCCTCTGGTCTCCCCGGTGCCGTGGAAAGCTCTCTCTGAAGGAGGCGAAGGAGGACGCCCAGGCGGGCAGGAGCCTCCCAGAAGCCCCGAGGTGAGTCAGGCAGATGCGGGCTGGTGGCTCTGGCCAGGGCAGGGATTTTCAAACCAGACGTGCTGAAACGGATCTTCAGCTTCTCCAAGGGGAACTGGTTTCCATGGGCTATCTTTGGATTAGTCAGATAGATGGATGGGCAGAAGGAGCTTGTCATCTTCCAACTGGCCACCCCAAAAGCTTTCCAAGCAGAGGTGAACCAATGCTGGCTGTTCTCAGTCACCGCTCAGAGACCCTCTGGATAACCCACAGGGTCCAATTTCCAACCCACCCTGCACCCATGCACCAGCCACCAGCCACCACCACCCTGATGTAGCTCAGCCTGGGGACCATCCCAGCACCCAGGGCCACCAGAGTCTGTGCCCAGTACACAAACAGGCACCCAACCCATTCGGCATCTGTGCCAAAAAATGCACCTGGAATCTGCTTTGCTGCTAGATCCCCGTGACAGTCTATTGAGACAGGCAAGCAACAGAAGTTACTATAAATACACATATAGCTCCGTTAAATCCCCCTTTATTCAAATGATCGGAGCGCTGTCTGTGAGCTCACGCGCTCTCACGGATGCGTATACGAGAGGGGGAGTGAGTGGAGCAGCAGGCACCAGTGGGGCTGCCCTGCGCCCGCGCGTGTTACCAGGCAAAACAAACTTCAAAATCACATTACTATCCGTACAGCTACAGGAATCGGCAATGATGGTCAACCTTCTAAGTACGGCTTTTGATATTAAAGATAGACATATTTAAATGTCATTTTTTCAACTCAAGATGAAACATTATTGCAAAATTCTATACAGTATTTTTAATCACAGGTTACACCAAGCATTCCCTTTTTTATTGAACTAACTGGGGATAGATCCAGCAGATTTTTCAGATAAAAATTACTGGAAAAATTTAATTACTTAATTACGTGAAAAAAATGAAAAGTGCATTCACTGGACTGAGTTTAAATCTTTCTCACATAAGCGGTTCCCCCTTTTGCAGTCAGATTTATCAGAACTGGTATCAGCTGATGGAAATGTGATGGCTACAGGCTGTCAGACAGCCCATGGGACAGCAATCCCCCGGTGAGCAACACCCGCTCTTACCGTACTGGGGGGACAGGACAAATTGCTACCAGGTAGGACTTCACCTTTCCTGCTCCACTTCTAGTCTCCAGTTCACCAGCCAGGTCCGGCTACAAAAACCCCAAATCACCTATTTTTACAAATACAAGCAGATAGCGAGACGATTTAAATGTGGTCTCTGCAATCACCTCCACGCTGAGCCAGAAAGATATTTAGGCACCTAATTTCAGCTAAAATTAAGTGTATGCCCTGATGCCTGTGGGAAGTTTCCTGCCTAATCCCTCCCTGGATCATATCCCACACCTCCCTGCTGCTTCTCCACTGCAAAATACGGTGCAAAATGGTAACGGGACTTCCCAGAGTCATATCCCTTCCAACTCGGGTTGCACAAGGGCTCAGCCACTCCAGTTAAAACAAAGCCATTACCAGGAAATAAGCTTTCCCCGACCAGCGCAGGAGAGCGGCTCTGGATTAAGTGCTCCCCATCTGCTGCTGCCGCCGACCTCTCTGGATAAATTCCTGACTGGGACACCAGCCTAAAGGGAGCGGGAATAACCATCCCGGGCTCCCTACGGACGGCACGGAGCTGCGGGAGTCCCAGTTAATTCCCATCAAGCCAGGAGATGGCACTCCACAACATGCAGAGTAACGCCTGGACCTTGCATGCCCCCAAACCCCTCTCTTCTGTGCCTGGCAAGCAATTCCTTCCACCATCAGCGTCTACGTGAGTCATCAGCTGTAGCGCGGTTGTACCAGGTCCCCGGAGAGGTGACGTCCGGCAGCGGAAAGGGGACGCAGCCACCGGCCGCTGTACGGCAGCGCTGCCCTACACCTGTAGCCGTCCTAAGGCACCACCTGGCTCCCAGCAGCTCCGGTTTGCAACCTTAGGGTCTCTTTAATGCAATCCGCCTCTTTTTTATGGAATAGGCAAAAAAAGTAATAATAAGTGATCATAAAAAATCAAAACAGTTTACCTTTCAGGAGGCAACTGAGTGCAGGCTATTACAGGGTAATTTGGTACATCATAAAGGTTCCTATTAGAACAGAAAATAGGGCTGCTTGCATGAGCTGCCAGTTGGAAATAAAATAGTAGTGGGGTCATGATCATTAGCACTGCTTTTTCTATTAGGTTTGCTTTCCATGAGGGTGGGAAGAGGAGGGAGATTGAGATGCAGGTGAAAGCAGATGAGACAGGTCTGGAAGCCAGGAGAGTCACACAGAATGAGGGTCTCTATGTTTATGAAGGGTCTCTTCATAAATGTAAAACCTACGGCGTTCACAGCCGAGCCCCCCACAGAGCGACGGTGGATGCAGGAGGAGTCCCAGGACCAGGGCGGGGTATCCAGCCCCCTGAGGTACGCACCACCTCAACAGCAGCAGAAGCAAGAGCAGCTCAGAAAAGTAGCAGCTCATTTGTGCTACTTGGAAATACAGCAGATATTTAAAAAAAAAAAAAAAAAAAAGAAAGAAATTGAGATAAAAGCAGGCCAGAACGAGAGCAAGCTGGGCTGTTACTGCGACTGGCCACTGCTGTAAATAAAGGCCCCAAAGCGCTGGCATTCCCGTGCATTTCTCAGCACACTTCCCTTTGCTGTTGGCAATCTTTGACATTGAGCCTCTTACGCTTCTCCAGTTACTAGGAATATTGAAGTGCAGGCAAAGCATCCAGCGAAACCCAGTCTCCTGCCAGGTGCTTTACGATTGCCAGAAACAACTTCCCTGGGCTTGTGCGTGCATGGCACACCACGACACAGCCCCGCATCGGTGACCTGACGTGACCACGACCACAGAGGAAAGCAGTGGCAGGAACGATGCCCGAGCTCGAGACTGCACTCCCCAGGATGTCCTGAAGCTATCGTCCCAGTCCATGGGGATGGTGGCACAAGAGGAAGGCTGAAGCATTTTGCTTCAGGAAAGCAGCCACAGAGCTGAAAGCAGAATAGATGATGCTTTTACTTCTGTGAAGGAAGAAAAAAGCCTCTTCCCTCTGTTAGGAGTTTCATTACGCGGATGCTCACACTAATGGCATGATTCCCTGGGCGACTGCTCAGTGAGATGGAGAGAACAGTTCACCCCCACACTGCAGCACAGCGATGGATCCCCATCACGTAAACCACAGACACCAGAAAAGAAATTCATCTGTGGAGATCAGAAGGCATCAGCTTAGAGTTTGGGGCACAGAGGCCACGAGGGGCCGTGGAGCCCAGGTCACGGACCAAGAGTAAGGAATAACAATGTGGTCAGTCTGTTCATATTCATTCCATGGCTCCTGTAAAAGCCCTCAATACCCTCTCAAGAGCTCTGCCCTATTGCATTATCCCTCGCCATTTATGAAGACAAATTGTTCCCGGACCACAGTTGGAAAGTAACCGAAACCAGCAGCGCTGTCTCCATCTCGTGGGGGAACTGAAACCCAGCCAACACCGTGTCACTGCTCGCTACGCTGATCTGCCCTTTCGCTACCTCCCCGCTTCTTCCCTTGGCTTTTGGGTGGTTTGTGTCTCAGTTGCCTGCGACGTCCAATTTCCTCCTGTCCTGGCGTTGCAATCATCCCTGCAATCATCCCACACCTTCCTGCTCCTCTGCTGCGGGGACGGCCACCCGCGGCAGGGCAAGACCGCGGGCAGGGGGAAGCCACCCAAAGCTGCACGTGGGAAACCTCTTTTGCCAGCACCAGCAGCATCTGCACGAGAAGCCCTACTACAGCCGTACCCACAGCTCTCTGCCAGCCCTGAAAACCCCCAACAGACCTCGCACAACCTTTGCACCTCTTCAGCGAAGAGCACGCTTAGTGCTTTTGCACAGGGAGAGGGCACGTCCGCAGGGGAAGCAGCACGGCTCCTGGTGCCCAGGAAGCTGCCGGCTGACTTGGCTTTCATTGGCCTTCCCCTCTCAATAAAAAATAAGTGAAAGTTGGGTTTCAAGGCATCATGTGTCTCCCACAGGCATCACCTCCTCCTTTCCCCGGCATTCTGCAAACCGGCACCTTGTGGGGCCGTCCCCACGCTTGCTCAGACACGGGAAACACAAGCCGAGCTCACACCCAGGCACACAGCGTCTCCTGCAAGCGAAGCACCATGACAGCGAGTGAGTTGCATGGTGAGATTTTTGGCAGTTTCCTGGCAGAATAATGCGGAGGTTCATTGACAAGGACTTCTGCTGGCCCACAAGCTATGCTACTCCCACCAAGACGTGCAAAAATCCACCCCATGCCAACAATCCACATGGCCCAAAGGCTGAAAAGCCCCCGTTTCCCTCACATCTGCTCTCCATTGTCTTTGCAAACCCCATCAGACCATCACAAGTGCAACGTGCTGGGAAGCGTTACGCAAAACTGTTCCTCTTGTGGCCACCGCAGCCGAAGGGCTTGGCTGTGCGTGCTCCTCCTGCACACACGCACGGCTCCGCAAGCCGAAAGCGGATCCAGGCCCCAAATACCAGCTGGATGTGGCACTCAGACGGGCCGATCCGTTGATACTGAAGCCAGAAAGGTCAGTACAGAGGTTGAGCACTGAGGCGAGTGTTTGATTAACGCGGGTTGGTGAGGGTTTTTCAGGGATCTGTTGGGGATGGAAGTGAAAGTTTTATGGAGTGCTGGCGGGGGCTCCTGACAGCGCTGGAGACGACACGGATTTGGCGCGGGCTGCAGCAGCGTTCTTCTGATGCTTCAGATTCGCCATCTGATTTCCAAGCTCCAAAGGCCTTTCGGTGACTGATGAAACTTTGCTACACGACGGTTGTGGTTTTATGTTCCGTTATATCACAATGAGCCTTGCATCATGTTCCACGCATGGGGCTGTTCACATTTATTCTTAACGTTTTCCTAGAAGATTTTCCTACCCATTGATTCACCCCCACCCTCACAGATTTGATAGCCCGTAACAGAGTTATTAGCCAACAGCAGGTACTCCATGATGCAACTTTCAGTCATAGTCATCTTTTATGACCAGGACTCATTCCTTAAACCTTTTCTTTTCCTTCTATCTTGCTTCAATTTTGGCTTTTCTTATTAATTAAATGGCAAGTTTCAATAGCCTAAGATTGAATTATAAGGCTTGTTTAGAGCAAGCAGAATGATCAGAGCAAAGGGTGGAAGCTATATACGTAATACATATATATATACTTAAGATACAGAACTTTGCTTCCAGACGTTTGGAACAAATTAAATAGAAGATCAAATTAACTAGTGATTGAATTAAGTGGAAAGCATCTCATTACCTAAAAGACTGAAACATGTGTCATTTTAAAACAGCTAAAAATAAAGCAAGAATGGGTCGAAATGAAAAGCAGGAACCTTGCAAATGTCAGCCAAATTTGGGCTCTGGTGAGCCCTCCAAATGCGGAGGCTGTAAATAAGGTGGGTTTTGCCGCATAGTGGGAGCTGCTGGGAAACGATGGGCTTGGAAAACAGATGTTGCAAAAAGGAGCTGCCACACATCGCATTTCATACGTTTGCAATCAAAGAAACGTGTGCAGGGTGAAAGAGAACTCACCCGCGGACCACAGCTCAGCAGGAAGAGCTCGGGATGCTCAGGACATCATCTCTACCCACAGGCAGGCACCCTGGGCTTTGGATCCATCACTCGGCTGAAAATCCAGAGTAACTCTGTTTATTCTGTCAACTGGATGAACAGTTCAGTGTCAGTCAACGACTTTAATTTGCTCTTGCTGCTCACTGCCCAGGGAGTTATTCAATCCGATTGAATTTCAAGTATTTCACAAAGAGGACCAAATCTGGTGATACAAACGTACCTTTTTAACCCGAGATTAAGACATCTTGTTGCTGTCTTTATTGAGCACCTTTACTCAAGGGCTCACTCTTCTGTTTTCCAGACACTTAATTTCCCTTGAAATAGATGTGAAAAGCAGAGAGAGCATTCCGATCTAGCCTTTTGTTTGACCATGAAAGAACCAAGATCATTTCACATGTTTCTCCCCTCCTGTGATATCGATGCTCATCTTCCTTCCTGCTCATCTGGACCTTACAAATTCCAGTCACTTCTCTTCCTGACACAACATTTCACTTAGCGATTCATCGGATGGAAATTGCACTGAGCTGCCACCGAGCGCAGGAAATCAGTTTTTCACTCCACCAAACTCCAGTCCCAAATCCGGGATGAGGAATAAGGCCTTAGCCCTTTCCTATCCAACGTCGTATTTTTTCCCTTTTGTTCCTTTTATATATCACATTTTGACAAATGCAAGTGGAACTTTTCCAAGATAAATAACGTTATCTTTACAGAACCCTACGGCACCCCATGGCAACTCATTATTTTTCAATTAAATTTACTGTTCATTGGCAGTTGCTCTGCTTTAATTTTCCGCCATTTGTTTACCGAAGAACGAAATGCATAACACAAAGCCCTATAAAAGTCAGCCTAAGTTAATTAAATGTGAAACTGGGAAACCCTAACTTTGCCTCCAGAGCAATTTTATCATGAGATCTCCTTAAAAATGTCACTTTTTGCAGGAATTTATTTAGATGTATGCAACCACCATTAATTAAATGTGAGGTCCCTTCACAACTCTCTCCAAAAGAGACTTAGCAGTATTTTGTAACCACTGGTTGTAGAAACAAGAGTTCACAAGATTCACAAAGCCAGATGAAGAAAATATTTTTCAGTCAGACCAATATTTTTAGTCTCCTTACATGTTTCTGAGTTATTTCAGCTGAATGCAGGATACCTAAGTACCAGTTTGGAAGCGATGCACCATATTATTTTCCTTCGATTGTCAAGACGACCTCATTTCATTCCTTGATAGGACCACGGTTTGATCAATTGCAAAGCTGTCAGGTACGTAGGCTTTTATCAGCCATGTTACGTACTAACAAAAATACTCGGATAAGGGTCTGCCACTAGCTGCGTGTCCCACGGATCAAGAAATGACTGCACAATAGATGTCAAAAATTAATCAAGACACAAACCGTGGCTGATGACGTTCCTAGACAATGTCAGAAATAATTTTTAAGCAACAGCATTCAATATTTGCATGCCCCTGTCCATCTGAGCCAGACAGCCCAGATAAATCATGCCTAGTTATCTGCATGGGTGATAGAGACCTTGGTATCTTCTCAGCTATGGATGTCTACACTGAAAATCACGGTAACTGTTCAGGTGAAGTCTGTCCTCACAGTCTCCAAGTGGGTGTCTAACACAAACCCACCCCTAGACACCTCTGTCGACCATGGAAACATGGACCTTCATCCAGTCCTAAGAGAGGGGTGTAAAATAGGCGTGATGAAACACCACTTACAAGTACCAACCACCTGTACGATTTCCTTAGGTAAGTCAGCAAATTTTAGATTGAAAGCTGGAGGCAACTTCTTCCTAAGCTAAAAGTAGAATTTGACATGTCAGAAATAGCTTTCCAGTGCTAAAAGATTCCCAGCTTGGAATTTGAAACTCCAGATTTATTTCTAAAATCATCAATCGTTCTGACGACGAAAGGAAAAGAGCGATCTTTTTTGAGACACACAAATTAGAAACAATACGAATAATTAACAGAGGACTATGGAGCTGGATAAAAGTCTCTGTTTACATACCCAAAAGCTAATTAGAACAAAACTGAAGCCAAGGCTTCAATATTTTGTTGGAAAATTACTTCAAAAGAGAGATGTACTGATTGTGCCCATAAAGGTTTGGCCCAGGTTCTTATTGCAGGAATTAGCATCCCCAACTCTAGCTCGATGGGCAGGAGGTTTGTAGAGCAATACACAGAGGTCTGGCCAGAGCATATCGCATGCACCGGCGTGCGCGCTTGAGCTCTCTGCTACTGATCTCCTGGGAGGCAAAGAGCGGTGCCTGAGACGGCAGCACCTTGAGTCAGGTGCAAGTGAAAGGCAGCGTGACGGTGTTGAGGTGAGCTTTACATCTTGTGCAAGGTGAGAGAAGCACAGTGTCAGCAGCTAATAAGTTTATAACGGGGTTTCTTCCTCAAGCCAAATTCAGCCCAGATTTATAACTCCCCCATACCACTCTGAACTTTCCGACACGCCTCCTGAAACATTTCATTATTGCTCAATTACTGTCATGTTCTCTTAAGGACCTGGAGCGGGGAGAAGGTCTCCATTTGGAGACCAGATGCCATTTCCATAGATACTCACAAAACTGCGCTGTGCAATAAATAATCCATTCACCCTTCAGAAACAGGCTTTGAGGATATGATAAGTTTTTTTTTTTAAAAAGTGAAAACTGTGACATGTTCTATGTGTAATGGAAACTAAGCAGAAACTAAGACGTTAAATTGGTAGTGGGGCACCTTTGGCTTGTAGCGGGGCCAGACTGTCTGACTTGGAGGTATCAAGAGCAGAAATCCTCCACAGCCTCAGCATAGCACTGAAAGACACCGGTAACAATGAAAGACACCAAATCTCAGGATTGTCCGCCCACCATCAGAAGTGCCCAAAACAGGCCAGTAGCAACAATTTGCAGCAGTTTGTTCCAGGCAGTCGTGACGGACTGGCCCCAGGAACGATACACCACGCAGGAGGTTAACGGTGAGAGCGTGAACCTGAGCCCGCTCTCCAGGACACACCGTCTACTCACAGGCAGGACCTCGGCACCCACCTAAGCCGAGTTCTGGAAACTAAGAAACCAAGTATTTTCCAGACCTAAATGTGGGTTTGACCTTTTGTTCATACGGTCTAGGTAGACACAGCCCACTCCAGCACTGGATGTCCTAAATTCAGGGCTCACAGATCCTGCAGGGCTTAAGCCCCACCCTTGAGCCAGGTCCCCGTTTCAGGATTTGTGAATCAGCCGACAGCTCTCATGCATTCACTGGACAGACGCTTCCACAGCACATTATCATCCAAAACGTTCTTTCTGCTTTGATACTTGTAACAAGTCTCTGTTTGTACATATGGAAACCACATTATATATTCCAGATGGAAATTCATACTCTTTTTCAGAGAAGGAAACGAGAGCTATTTCATACTAGATGCATAATTTGTTGTGTGAATATGAAATACGTGACTGCCTCACATGTTATGTTGTGAGCTAATCATAAAAAACTATAATGAAAAAGGTCCCATCTGTCTCTAAATCCTATAATCCAACTGTTCTCAGCTAACTCCAGCTCTGCCAGTACCTGGTGTACATGCAGCAAGGAGAGTTTTCTGTGCCAGGGAAATACTGAAAACCAGAAGAGCATATACAAAACTGCAGCTAAAGTTTCATCCGCGGCAATGAGAAAACATCTTGGAGAGAATGGAGACCTTATGACACCTCTTCAGCTGGCTGAACTCATTCCCCAACTCTTCAAATTGTTCTTGACCCGCCTTTTTATCTGGGCTACCCTGTAATTATCTTCTTAACATAATTTCCCTGCGGTTCCCTGAACAGCCTTAATGGCATCACTGGGAAAGATCCAGCTGCACATTAGAAAGCGTGGGGGCAAAGTGCTGTCCCCGAAAGACGATGGGAATATTGCCACTCACATCGGCGAGGCTGCAATTTCAACACGGAGCTTGCTGGCTGCAGAAGCAGCTCTGCCATGCTAAGTCAGTAGATCAACGGCAGTAGGTGGGTCCAACATGCTCTGTCTCCTCTGCTGTGGTCTCATTTATCTGCAACCAAATTCCAGAGCCTGACCTTGCAATTCTACTGCAGTATCATCAAAAGAGCTGCTCCCCTGACATCTAGGGGACCACTGACGAAGAATTACTCCATAGGAAATAGCAATTCTCATCTGTTCCTTTCTCCTTACAGCGTTCAGTTTGTTACTGCAACTGCTTCAGCTTGCATACCTCAAAAAATATGGAACAGCAGCAGGTGTTACCAAGTTCCCAGGACCATTAGGACATTTTCATCTGAAGGTACCAAAAAGAAGCCCCAACTCTCAGCTGGCAGCTGACTGTAATTTTTCATGCTTTGAGTCTTCTGAATTAATAGTTTCACTTTGTCAGGTGGTCTTGGGTCTGGTTTGGACCTAGCGATGGGCAAGGGACATAAATGGGACATAACTCCAGGTCGCCTGGAGTTAGGGGGTGCCAGACCTCTTGACACAAACAGTGGCTTCCTCCTCTCCATTAACTACATTCCTTCTCCTGCTCCCCCTTCGTCACCTTCTGCACCATTGGAGATGCTGTGCTACAGCCATAGCGGCACGGCCATGGTCAACCAGTCGCGGAGGATTTGCATCCCCCTTGGTGCTGGATGGGGACAGTGGCAGAGTGAAGGAGATCTGTCATGCATGAAGGATGGTGGCACTCCACAGCCACATCACTGGATCTCCATGCCCAGAACCCAGGACCATGGATTTCAGTGCCAGATGGTGCAGCTCATTTTAAAGGGCTCTTTTTTAACCTCAAAGAAACTAATTCCAAACAAGAGCCCTTTTATTGCTATGCCAGTTTCAAGCCACGCTGAAGTTCTTAAACATCTGGGCCCGGGCCGTTGCCTTTTAAATTTAACCGGTCCATCAGCAATTGCATTCCAGTAGTATGAGTTGTGTCTGTCTCTCCCCAGGCCTGCACTCCATTTCCCCTTCAAAATAGGCCTTATTTACCATCACCCCCTTACGTCTCTTTTCCTATCTTTCACGTGAAGTCTGGCAGAAACGGTGTGGCAGAGGGTCTGTCCCTGAGGGCTCCTCCTCAGACCGAGGAAACACACGGAGGGCATTAGCAGGGAATTTGTTAAATATAACTCCTAGGGGAACATGGGCAGCAGATCTTGTTGTTTAGGCAGGCAAAACAAACACGCCCAAAAAAAAAAGGAAGGGGAAAAAAAAAAGCAAGCCATAGATATCAAGCAATTCCCTGCAGCCCTGAACAAATGAACTGGAATGGAAAATTCCCTCTTGATCCCAGGTTTAGAGACTGAGTGCAACAGTTGGCCACCAAAGAGAACGTGATGCCACCAGAAGGTCTGAAGTGAGCTGCCTACCCCCTGCCATGCTGCAGGCTCCAGGGCTACAGACCTGGAAGAGCTCCCCCAACCCACCAGAAACCAAATTACACATCAAAGGAGAAAACCATTTCTTCCTGATCTTAAAAGTGAACGGAAGCAGCCAGGGAACAATGAACTTATACAAATATGGTACAAATAAAGAGTGATCTGATCTCTTTTCAAACCCATTGGAGATACCAACAGATAAGGTATGCTTTTCAAGCCCTAGGAATTCTGCTGCTTTGTCACACAATTCCTTCCATAAATTTATCAGAATTTATCTTAAAACAATCTCCCAAACAACCCCAAGGGTACCTCAGCCCTTTTAATCACAGCAATTCACTAGAATTCCTACTGACAGGGATGTCCACAATATTTCTCAGCTTCTTTCCAATTCCCATGCCTCCAAGCTGAGATCCAGATTGTCCCCACCAAACAGCAGGCACTTGCCTCAGCTCTTTCTTCATCCAGAGAGGAAAGGCAGCTACCAAAGCAGTGAGACCACCAAAATCCAGACCATCCTCTGGTCTTTCCTGTCTCTCTCCACTGCTAAGGGTGATGACACTCCACCTTAGATGCCACAGTTAAAGTCCCCAAGTTTAATGGGATGAATCTTTGCCATCCTACAAGTTTAACCCACTTACAGGATTACATAAAAGCAGTTGCCTGGATTAAGATAATTTTGCTGTCTTGAATCCGTTTAACTAGGCAAAGCAGACCACTGCAACCTAGCCTCTTCTCCTTGGGGATTTATCACCCCATCACCTTTGTCCAACCTGTACTTTACCAGCACAGCACTTACACCATCCCTTTAGAGGGTTCCAAATTACCTACTACTTCAAGGCTTGATTCAGAGCCTACTGCAGTCAATTAAAGACTTAGGTGCACTTCAACAGGTTTTTGATCTGATCTTTTAGGACTTTTTTTTGTAACAAACCGTGTAAATGTTTTAATCAAGAGATTATGCACTCATGAATTAAAAAAATTACCCTGTAAGTATCTTCACCAACCAGACCACATGGACATGTTTCTGACAGGATCTGTCTTCTGTCGTACCAGTGACTGACACCCATGAATTTCGCTGTCTCTGTTGAGAGAAAGGCGAATTAGCAATGATGTTAATTTACACCTCTCACAGCTCCCAGAGATCTCTCCAAGCCCATTTGCCTCACGCTTCCTGTGCCTCCTCACCTGGAAATCTCCCCACATTGGGATGTGTCTGCTTCCTGCTGACAGCAGAAATGGTGTAAGAAAATACCCAGAACACCACGTAACACGGAAAGGAAGGGGAAAAAAAAAGTGGTGAGGGTGCATGGCTGGCCTTGTGTGTCACACACCTTTGGGAAACTGGTCAACTCTGGTCTTCAGCTTGCTTTATTTCAGATTTTGAGCTCCACAAGAGGACAGCTGCTGCCTCCTATGTGTTTTCCAAGTCTCACCCCAATTGCACCAGTGCTCAGCCAGAGCCATTAGATACCAACTAAGTGAAAGCAGTGTTTGCTCAGGCGGACTTTACTTCGGGCTCCTCTTCTCCTGACTTGGCTGTAAATCCCTCCTGGATCTATTTTAACACGAGAGGCAGGGAAAAGGCAGAATCCCTCCACCTCATGGACTTGGGTTGTAACAAAGCGTCTCATTGAAGAGCAGTTGTTTGCCTTGGGAGGCAAATGCTGACTTTTACAAACAGCAGACAACATCCTGGGGATTTTGGGTGACTGCTGCAATGTTTTCTAGCTGGACAGTAAACAGCCAGGTAACCACTGACCACCGTCTTGATGGAGGGTTTGAGGTTCCTCCCCTTTTCCCTGAGGACCATAAGCCAAGGTCCTACTAGAGAAACAAATGATTTATCATAGCAGGACTGCCTCATTAAGATTTATTACAAACCCTTGTAATAGCCCAGGAAAACTGCTTCCAGGAGTCATCCAATATACCAGAATTAACAAGACAGCCCCTCAGATGGAACCGCGCTATCCAAATCCCTTCACAGTGACCTGCAGCCCAGAAACGCTACGACAGCCACAGCAGCTGCCCGACATTAACAGATATCTGCAACTTTTAACAAGAATCAGGCACAGAGCCTTTCCAAACCCCAGCTATAAAACTGATGAACTGAGAGGAATATCACAAAGAGAAAGAGGAAAAACACAGCATCATACCATAGCTATTTGATTGTGATTTATGTCACATTCCACCTTGCCTTATCATAGCTAAGCCTTTCGGGAGAAAAACACTACACACGCTGTATAGAAATGGCTTTTGGTCCTGGGAGCGCAGCTCCGCTGCCTCATATGACTGCAACGAGGGCTGCAGACAGTCCTGCCCCAAAAACCAACACTTGCTCCCACCAAGGAAGTGCGTATACAACTGTTGGACGCACTGATGGCACCTGCACAGCCACACAGCACTGCCCACACTCCCGAAGTTTCACTACAGCCTTGAAATGTGTGTGATATAAACCCTATTAACCATATAAACATCGTATGCAGAGGACACCAAGTTGGGTGGGAGGGTTGATCTGCTTGAGGGTAGGAAGTCTCTACAAAGAGATCTGCATAGGCTGGATCGATGGGCCGAGGCCAACCGTGTGAGGTTCAACAAGGCTCGGTGCTGGGTCCTGCACTTGGGTCACAACAACCCCAGACAATACTGCAGGCTTGGGGCAGAGCAGCTGGAAAGCTGCCCGGCAGAAAAGGACCTGGGTGTGCTGGTCGACAGTTGGCTGAACATGAGCCAGCAGTGTGCCCAGGTGGCTAAGAAGGCCAACAGCATCCTGGCTTGTATCAGAAATAGTGTGGCCAGCAGGACCAGGGCAGTGACCGTCCCCCTGTACTCGCACTGGTGAGGCTGCACCTCGAGTTCTGTGTTCGGTTTTGGGCCCCTCACTACAAGAAGGACATTGAGGTGCTGGAGTGTGTCCAGAGAAGGGCAACAAAGTGGTGTAGGGTCTGGAGCACAAGTCTGATGGGAGCGGCTGAGGGAACTGGGGGTGTTCAGCCTGGAGAAGAGGAGGCTGAGGGGAGACCTGATCGCTCTCTACAATTCCCTGAAAGGAGGTCATAGCCGGTGGGGTTGGTCTCTTCTCCCAAATAACAAGTGACAGGACAAGAGGAAACAGCCTCAAGTTGTGCCAGGGGAGGTTTAGATCGGATGTTAGGAAAAATTTCTTCACTGAAAGGGTTGTCAAGCACTGGAACAGGTGGAGTCACCATTCCTGGACGTATTTCAAAAATGTGTAGATGTGGTGCTTAGGGGCATGGTTGGATTTGGCAGTGTTAGGTTAACGGTTAGAGTGGATGATCTTAAAAAGGTCTTTTTCAACCTAAACAATTCTATGCTGATTCTATGGCATCAATTCCCTTGAGAGCATCATCTCCTTGGCTGCGCTGAGGTCTTCATCAGCAGTCATAAGCAGACTTCAATGCACAGACAGCTGGGAGAGAGAGAACGTGATACCTGGCACAGAGCTGACAAGATGATCATTTTGCCAGTTTTCAGAACCAGACTTTTCACTGGTTTGTTTCAAAGTGATGTTTTTTGTTTGCTTGTCAAAAAGCCATTCATGTTTTAAAGAAAAATGGTTGAACATACAAGTCAGAAATAACCCCAAAGTGAAGGAAAATATTGGGGTAAAATTAAGTAATCCAGTTGTCCCAATGTTGTCTTGTTTTCCAGGACAAATTAAAAAAAAAAAAATCAGCAACTTTTCTCTTTAGTATGATCAGTCTTTCTTTACTTTATGATTTCCGAGTTGGCTGGCCACACCACATATCTGTATTTCCCACACCTATTCCCTAACATGCTGGAAAGAAGATGAATGTGTCTACTTATAGCACCAAACTGAAGGGCTCTGAATTGTCCTTGGGACACATAACCAGCTCTCTCCAGTTAAGGAGTGTAGACCCAGTCCTCCGCATTGCAATTAAAGTAACTTTAAAAAGGTGCAGAGCCCAGAGCAGCTTTCAATGGGGAAATAACTGGGTTTGTGGTGAGCTCAGCAACACAAGGGAAAGCTGCCCAGTGCATGAAAAGATCCAGGACATCGTTTTTCAGTTTGTTTTTCCCATCACTGTGTAATGTCATTCAGCTCACACATAGCTGAACTAGAGCATCCCTTCCAGAAAGATATCGGGCTCAAGGTGAAGCGTCCAAGCTACAATGAATTTCCCCCTTTCCTTGGTCAGCTGCTCTACTGGGTTATTGCCATGTTGCTCCACAGCTGTCTTACTTCCAACTTACATCCACGGGATCTTCTAATATCTGGCACACATCAGAAATCTTCTCCTGGTGCAGGGAACTACCTACCATGATCACATTGCCTCCAAGCTTTCTTTTCAACAAGCCAAACGGACTGAACTTTAAGTCTCCCTCTAATTCCAAACCTTTGCTCGCCCCATTACAGTTGAGGTATCCTCCAACACATATGCAAGAAGAGAACAAAAGCCATTATGCCATTTGTAGGGTCATAAACTTTCTGCTTTGCCAATGAACATTACCCAGTGAATTGCCCCAGCTGCAAACACCGACCTACCAGAAATTGGGTGTGTCGGAAGGAAATCATAGGCTCTGGAGCTCCTCAAAAGCTTTCATGAGCAGCCAGTTGTGAGCATTTCCCGGTACCAATTATCCATCAGCTCACAAATACCTGACGATCTCCATTCAGTTTGTGAACTTCAAAGCCTGTTCTTTGCCACAGTGCTGTGCAACGCCCGTGAGAGTTGTGTGTGCTGTTTGAGATGGTTTCACTCAAAATGGCACATGGCCATGGGGAAGAAGACAATTCTCGAAACAAATGGCTCATTCTTTCAGCACTTGCATGGGAGGGGTCCAAGGAACGGTTTTCATCAACAAAACTCTCTCTGAGTACCACTGACAGCCAGATCTTCCAGTCAAGGCATGCTGAGGTGGAAGTCCAAGGAATGCCATTCCTTCTCAGAGCCGATTCCTCCACGGTCAAATCACCATCCAAAGAAAACACATTAAAATCAATGCCCCTAAAAATGACAATCCCTGAAAAAACACACTCTGCAAACAGCGATGGTCAATCCAAAGCTGTTCAGGAGGCAACCTCCAGCTGCCAGGCTGCCTGTCACAATATTCACCCGCAGTTTTTCCCCAGTGAAATATTGCTCACCTTGCTGGAGTCAGCGGGCTGCTGCTCGTTTGCTCAGGCAGCGCTACAGAAGCGTGGAGCAGGCTGCGCCTCGCCGTATTTGTTCAGTCCGGAGAAAGGCAAATCTCTGCATTGACTCACAGAGTCACTCTGCAGAAAGCACATCCCGACGCGGATGGGGGCTCAACGTTTCCCCACGGGCGGTGCTGGTGGTCTCCTGAACCGTGCTTTGCTGTCTCAGCAGCAGCTGTAATTATGGAGGCCAAGGAAGCAGATAAACAAGGAGCCGAATGATTTTGTTCATGAATTTAGGGCTTGTGATAACAAAGACAGAAAAGCACTGCAGCCAGGCAGGGTATGGGGGAACACTATGGTTTCTCATCTAGTTTGACCAAGGCAACCCTGCTGAATCAGCCCTGATGCTGTGCACAGCTGAAGCAGCGAGCAGCCATCCTCTGCAGAGCTCCAGCAATTCCCCAGGACCCCGTCCCGCTCTGCAGACCCCCCTGCCACCACCCGGCACAGCAGCATCTGCTTCTGACCTGAGCCCTCACCGAGCCACCAAGAAACCCCAGCGCTAAGGGCTCCCACTCAAAACGTGGTTATACTCTTGGGACCTGAACTTTACACCTCAGACTTCCTATACACCATCCATCCCCTCTACCCAAACCACCTCCCACCTTCCAGCCAAGTCCTGACCTTCAGGTGTGCAGACTGCAAACTACAGTGAACCGTGGATCGGGTACATGACAGGAGCAGCAGGGATAATTACTGCGTTAAACGGAGAGACAGTCTAGCCGTCAAAAGAAACAGTTAAGGGAAACGGTGGATTATCGACGGCATGGTCTCTTCAGACCAAAAGTGGAAGAGATGTTTTAGCCAGAAATGAGTTACTGGGCTCAGTGGTGAGGTTAACGGACAAAATTTTACAGTCTGCTACTCAGCAGGTCAGGCTAGATAAGGCCTTAGATGCTTCCAGCACTCACATGTCCACATTTCTGAACAAATGGATGAGGGAATAATAAAGTCTCTCTTCCAGGTCACTCTACTCGTAAGTTCAATTATGGGTAAGTTGGGGAAAGTTTACAAAGCAGTAGCATTTTCTCCTGTGTTTGACATGGAGGGAAGCCATTACCGATCCCTATAGTCAACACCCTGTATCGCGTTTCGTTGCTTTCTGGATCAGGTCACCAGCACTGACCTTCCAGGCTCAGTCACGCAAAGAACAAAACCGTCCATCGAGTGCATCTTCACTCAGGAGCAATGGCTGGAGCCCAGGCTGTCCTCAGACGGCCCGGGCTATCCTCAGCAGTCCCAGCATGACCGAAGGAAATATTGGCAGTGGAGAGGGGTTATGTTGGTGTGAGGAAATATTTTCTCCTTCAGCCAACGGAGTTCTCCAGGGGTCGGGCTCTGGGCAGGCAGCAGCAGCTTCATCGCTCTTTCTGCACTCACTCGGTCGCCAGGAGAAGTAGTTTCTGCAGCAGAAACCAAAAACGCACGATGCTGCAGCCGGTGACTTGCAGAGAATCAACATCTTCCTACACCATCGTCTGGGCTCTGAGAGCTCCTGTTTCAGCAACATTTCTCCGATGCCTGTGAAGTAATTAGCAATAGCTCTTACCTCTGTCCTCTAATGGAAGATGGCCTCATTAATTACATTACACTGAGTCAGCTAAGCATGCTCAGAGATAATAAAAACACTGTTAGCCCTTCTTCCAAAATAAGCAGCAAACTCGCATTTTACAGACACTTAGACAAAGATCCCGTGATAAAAATACGACACCTTGTGTTTAAATATTTGCCATCATGCCTTAGCCTATCTGAATCTCTAAATATTTCCTACAAGAATCAGTCCACCCACTCCTGAACTGCCTGTGCCAGACAGGTATTTTAGGGTATCCAGCAGAAATAGCAAAACATGTCTCGTTAAGAGGATGGAACGGCCCTGCTGAGACTTTAATGAAGCACTGGTATTAATACATACCTGCATCACCTTAAAAGCATCAAGAGCCCTTAAGAGTAGCACCATCTTTCACAGTACGACCTCTCTGCCCCCACCCAAGGTCGCAGGTACAATACTCACTCCGATGAGGAGCCTCCTCTGCTGGCTCATCAACTTCAGCTAAATGAATGTGGTTGTTAATATAGACTAATCTACATATTGTTCATAGTGTTAATGCCTTCCACTTAGGAACCCCACTCTTCCCCAGTACCTCTGCTGTATAACACGACACATTTACACCCTAAATGTAGAAGCGAGCCTGTTTAAGCACTTGACAGCGTATGCTGCACTTAACACAGCACGTCCACCGGCCCAGGTTCGTCCTCCCTGACCTTAAACACATGCAAGAACATAATTTAGGAGTGTTACGACTGTGGTTATTAGAGAAAGGCAGGAAGGTTGAGTCACCTTCCAGAGGCGTCTCTTTTTCTTTGCTGATTTTTCAGGGAGCCTCCAGTAACTAGGGATAGGAACTGTCCCATGGTAACTACTACATGGTAAGAAACAGGCCATAACTTCTTTAAGGGTGAAAAAAAACGAGCATATTTGGGAAAACAAAAAAAAAATGTTTCTGCGTAGCATTTTGAAGATGTTTTCAAATGTTTAAAGTTTTCCTTCCTAAGTACATTTGTTTCAAAAAATCAGCAGCATTAAATTTTTAAAGAGGGATTTAAATGGTTTCAGAGCATGCAGCTGAAGCAAAATGAATCAAACTAAACATTTAGGGTATTCTATTTATTTTGCTGAATTATCTTCTTCTTAGTGTGATCAGAAAGACATTAAGAAACATTTTGTAGTTTAACAACCAAAAGTAAAAAAATCAATTATTCAGAGTTCCAGTTCTGAACTCTTTTGAAAAATCTACCTTTTTGATATGCTTGAGATCATTTAAAGATATTAAGAAATATAGCTATGTGCACCAAATTAAAGGGAGCATCAAAATATTAGATGCAAAATAAAGGCTTTAAAACAAATCTCCATGAAAATCAGTGAAAACATGTGACACATTTATATTTCCAATAAAACAGGTGATTTTTCAATTAAAATGGAGATACAATCTTTCTTAAAAGTAATGAAAATGCAAATACTCAGTACTAGATAAATTAGACTGGGAAACCACACATATACAGAAAATAGGTCATGTTGCACTGAGTGGAAGAGGGAGGGAAAAGTGGAAAATTAAAGGCAAAAGGCAAACTGAACTCAAGTTCTTATTTCTCAACAGCATCCTTTTAAAGAAACACCCTTTAAGTTTTCTCTCCAAACACTGAATCAACAAGGAAAAGGGCACTGGGATCTGACCTTCCTTTAATAATACTTTGGCAGTTTTTTCTCTGGGAGGGAAAAACATTTTGTAAGAGGAAAGACAAATAATCCCAACTAGATTAATAAATTTGTTAACGGAGAGCTGAAAAAGGAAGTACCACAAATCAGGACAGACGCTCTGTTTTTATTTTAGCACCTTTTCTTTTCTTTCTTTTTAAAAAAAAAAAAAAAAATAAAAAAGAAATGCATAAAATAATATTTGGAATACCACGGGGTGTTAGGGAAAACAGAGCCTACCCTGAGCTGCCGGGAGGAGCTCAGTCCCGCCGGGCAGCTGAAGAACGAAGCACAGGAGAGGCAGAGACGCGGCGGGGAGAAAACCCACTCTCCTCCTTTCATTCTTGTTTTCACTCCTGTCTGAGAGGTCGCTGGTTTATTTAATTAACCAAGTGGTGTCTCCCAGGATGACGAGGCTGATCCTGTTCTCAGTTATCCCACAGAAGAGTTTCAATGACATTTATCATAGAATCACACAACGGTTTGGGTTGGAAGGGACCTCCCGTGCCACCCCTGCCATGGGCAGGGACACCCTCCACTAGCCCAGGTTGCCCAAAGCCCCATCCAACCTGGCCTTGAACACTGCCAGGGAGCCAGGGGCAGCCACAGCTTCTCTGGGCACCCTGGGCCAGGGCCTCAGCACCCTCACAGGGAAGGATTTCTTCCCTACATCTAATCTAAATCTACCCTCTTTTAGTTTAAGTCGATTCCCCCTTGTCCTATCACTACTCTCCCTGATAAACAGTCCCTCTCCAGCTTTCCTGTAGCCCCTCTAGGTACTGGAAGGCCACAATGAGGTCTCCCCGGAGCCTCCTCTTCTCCAGGCTGAACACCACCATTTCGTGGTGCTGAAACCATGGTGCGTTGGTCCAAGTCCTGGCTTTCTGGCAGGGATGGGACCAAGCTAGAGCATCTCCTCAAGGTTTCAGGTAACCTGGACTAGAGAAGCAAAAATATTAGGGAGGGAAAAGTACAGGTTGAAAATGGGCATCGTTGTCAGATCTGCTAGATACCTCTAACACAGGGATCAACCCTTGGGGCAGCGCAGGCTGGAGCCCCCAGCCACACACCACTTCTCCATGGGAAGAGGACACATTATTGCTCTGTACCTTGCAAGATCAACCCAGCAACACTTTGAACAACACGACAGTCAAAACTTTCCTTGAGGGTCTACAACACTGAAAATTCCCGCTACACGTGAGGAGCCGGACTGTCCTTCAGTAACAAATTCACTTCTCAGAGAGGGCTTTTGCCTCCAGCAAATATGCCCAAAGCGAAGCGCAAGAGGAGAATCAAACCCTCCAACTTCAAGGAAAAAGATTTAGCCCCTGACAGGAAAGAGTTATTCTCTCTGAAGCAGGCACAAAACTCCAAGGGACAAAGTTACACCCTGGCCCCAGAAGATTGCCCCGATCTGGAGCAGGATCACCCTTGCCTCGACATCCCCTTTTCCCTAATCTTCTCATTCGTTTCGTACCCTTGCTCCTCTCATGCTTTAAAAACAAAAAATTCCCAAACAACCAAAATACAGAAATGAATTCTTGCTAAAATTCTTTTCATGATTACTGTGTAAATAATAATCCAGTAAAATGAGTGATACGAATCTCTTTTAATGACTCATTCACCAGATTTCTGCCCTTGCCTTTCAGACCCCAGCATCAGTAGCGTAGTGTTTCGTCTTCTACCCATCAATTGATACTTAAATAATGCATAAAACTGTCTTATTAAATGCATGTTGAATATTTATTTGGAAGCTCATCACAAGTTGAAAGATAACCTTCATTTTCAATTCCCTTTGGGATAATCAGCTAATTGGGTATCAGCAGAAGCTCAGCCTCTTCAGTCTGCTGCTAGTCAGCGTTGGAGCCCCGTCTAACAATACCTTCAACACGCACCGAGAGGCTCAGGCCCTCGTGCTGCTTTGTCCAACCCGAGCTAATCCACAAGACAGACATAAAGGGAAAGATAATAAAAGCGGCCGCAGTCACCCCCTCCTCCTTCAGTCTCCTTTCTGCTTTTGGATTTGGGCCAGACCCAGGCAGGAAAGAGCCAACCGCTTCCTTGAGATAACGGCTTGGACCAAGTCCTGGCAGCTGCCGCTTTCACATAAACTCAAGAGCTATGTGGGACCTCCTGGCAGCAGTGCAGCGAGATCTCAGGCTTCCTCCCAATATACTCTGCATTAAAGCATCTTGCGACGAATTCAGTTCTTAGAATTACAGGGTTTGAGACACAGCCTGGACCATATCTGATTTGTTTCCCATTCGTCACAATCAGGGAGTTGTTAATGAAGTCAGTTATGTAATCACGCCGCAGAGGTGGAAACCAACGCTGCTTTCTGGGGAAGAATCCTCTCCCCTCTTTTAAGAGCACACCGGCTCAGTTTCGGAGGGCTGCTCCAGACCCCCGTTGCGTAACAGCTCAACCTTGGAAGGTTGCTGGTCAATTGTCAATTCCTTATACTGTTTTCTTTTATCTTCTTTGTAAAGAAACACAACCATATCAATGAATTAGGGAGAGGGAGGTGTATTGTATCAACCTGGTAAAAAGATACGAAGGACTGGTCAAATGAGGGGCCAGCCCAGACACACCTCATTTCTGAGAGCATCACATTAAATGCCCGCTGAGGGCACAGGAGCCACCAAACTCTTTCACAGATGGGCAGTTGCCGGTATCTGACATGTTCTGCAACACAAGACCTGACAAAATCAGCACATGGCAAAAACGTACCCATGCCCAGAGCTCGTCTGGTCTTCGGCAGCCGCCACAGATAGCTGCGCAGGGAGCGGACAGAAGCACTTGTGCGTAATACTGTCTTCCCAGTTTGCCAAATTCGCTTTTAGAGGAAATTCAGTCAAATAACGTTTGCATGACAAACGCCTACTAATTTTCATACACTCGATTATTGCAAGCTAACGTTGTTTCCCTCCTACACCGATGGCTGTTCCCGCTGAGGAGCGCTCCAGCAGCCCGTGGCAAGGCGTCCCACGGGACGCAGCAATCGTGCTGCTTAGCATGAACCACTTCTACCTGCGTGCTCAGTAATATTTTCATTCACATCCCTTTTCTCCCTCAACACCTGCACCAGTTTCAGCTGGATACTTCTTACCTTATCAGCAAGGAAAGGCAGAAAGAGCTCCAGAACCTCCTGATAAATGTAACCCCAGATTTTCACCAGCTATGGGTTTTCTCCTGCATAGAAAGCAATAGCACGTGTGAAAATCCCAGTGCGCGTTCCCCAGACTTACAAAGTTGTAAAGCACAGCACGGATTTTCTAAGAATCTAAAGTGACAAACTGGTTTGTGATTTAAAATTATTTGACAATCAGGTCCGTTAAGAAAGATCTAACCTGTGGCATTTTTATCCAAATTAAGTCTGATAATGACAAATGAGAGACTTTATGCACTTCTGGAATGAGACGCGAGCAGTGTGCAGAGAGCAGCCGAGGACTCAGCCTGCCCCAAAATCAAACCTCGTGGCACGATGCATGAGGAGAAAATGAGCACACAGGGTGACTGACCACAGACACAGCCTGGAAGAAAACAGGAGACAAGAAACAGAAAACCAGGCACTTTCAGGGCCAATATCTGCTTACTTTAGGCAGGTGAGGAGGTGAGGCAGGTGAGGAGCTGCTCACCTTAGGAGGTGAGGAACAAGGAGGGCTGGGCTCTGGCGCAGGGAGCTGGGGCCCCTTCGTTCACCTGGTGGCATCTCCATTTAGGCAGAAGAGTCTCGCCCTGGGGAATGAGAGGAGATGCTTTCAGCCCTCCCCAGGTAACTCTTACTCCACTCTCCCCATTTCATTTCACAGCAGGATTCCCCCATCCCAAATGAAAAGGCAGTCTCTTTTGCCAATCCCCACGTACCCAGCAGAGATGGGGGTGACAAGGTGAAGAGTCCACATGTGTCTGCCCACTGGCACCCAAACCAGAGAGATTCACATGAAGGGAGAGGGGCGGCCTCTCTCCGCACGGCAGCTCTTCCCTCCTCCTAGCCACAAGGACACAGGCGTCCAGCGAGATGGATAAACCGTGCCGCGGAGCCAAAGGTCCCCTCTTACCTCTCTGCATGGATGACTAAGGGCTCTCCCTGGAACCTTAAATATTTTCACAATCGATCATCTATGTATTAACATCCAACGCGTGCGGGTGACAGATCAACCATGTTTTTTCTGAGAAAGCTGACACTCTACATCTGGCTGTCTCCCATGAAAAAGCGATGAAGAAAGGCAAGTGTCTCCGAGGTGCAGCCGACAGCTGAGTTGGGCTCCTCCATCACGTTAACCAGGTCTCTCCACCGCACCCACCACCGGGAAAGGTTCTCCAGGCTTGCTCAGATTTGGACTGGAAATGCTGCACACAAAGAAGTCCATAGTTTCCAGATGTTTTGAATTTTCTGTATATTTGGAAAAAATAAAACAGAGAATAGTTAGTGATATTGGATTTAGGGGTGGGGGGACAGGGACTAGAGAAACTAAAATGTGTGATGGATCTTTCACTGGTGTTTTACACATGCAGAGAGAGAATAAAAATATGCGGCAATTGTTATTTTGTGGGATATTTAATTCCTCCAACAAATTTTGCATGAAACTGGCTTTAGCTTTCATTTCCCCCTTCTTTTCTGTTTTGTCTTTTTCAAGTCCTCCCCATCTTCCCTCCCTTCTTGGAAAAAGGAGGAAAAATGAGAAATTAATATCTCGCCCTTCCCCATACTTTAACTTTTTTTCAAACTGCTGTCAATCCATAATCAACCTCTTCTCCAGGTAGGCCCCAGGTAGCCTTTGACACGTTTTAAAAACTCAATGCCTATAGTCAGGTTCCTAATTCCACACTTCCAGCACCAAAAGCGTGAGCTGGTTTTAAAAAATGCTGAGCATGCAGCAGCTCCCAATAAATTTCACACCCCTGCAAAAGTCCTGTTGTCGGGAACTGTTTTCATCCTTTCCTTTGCAGGTTGCCTTCATTACTTCCTTCCCTTGGGTCACAAAAAGGCTGTTAGTGACATCTTCCATTTACCAGGTGCCGTAGTATAAGCTCAGAGTAACTCCGCTAAACTTCATGTTCTTAATGTAGATACTCTGGGTTTGCGCTGCTGCAAAGGAGATCAGAATTTGTCCCAGCCACGGGAGCCAGAAGGAGGTCAAATGCTTTACATACATTACCTCCTCTTCGGCATGCTAACGATGTGCAATTTTCAAATGTTCTTCCCCAGACCCGGCAGTTCTGGGACCAGCACTAAAAGCACTGAAAGGATTCAAGGGGGACTTCACCACCGGCGCAGGTGTATGGCCGGCAAAGCCACCACCCTGCCTGCGGCAAACCGGATTTTTCTGAGTTGAGGTGGTGGGGGAAGATTTGGCGGTATCCAAAAGATATCAAGAAACCCATCCTTGCTGATACCGCAACCCGTTTACTGACCACTGTAATGCTTTTCCCTGTGCCTCCCCCCGAAAAATCAGCGCTGGCCACTCCAGAAGCCACATTAGCCACGAGCCCCTTCCTCCACCAGCCAAGGACCGAGCGTGGCGAGAGGTCTGCGACCGCATGCGCGCGCTGGTGGGACACACTCGCCTTCTCCTCCCCGGGGCACAACCGTCCCAGGACGCAGCCCTTGCAGCACCACTGCTGCTCTGCCTTCGGCTTTGCTTAACGTGGGCAAACGCCTCTCCTGATCGTCGGTCCAGCCGTGTCCTGCCATCTGTTCCTGGTTTTCCTGAGGTTACCTGTGCAGCTCGAGCGTTTGAACGTGGGCTGAAGCACATGTGGTTTTAAGCTGGATGTTAATTAGAAACATTTAGTGCGTCAAGCCTATGATTAATGCAGAGAGTTTCAATTGAAACAACGCAGAGTCCCACGGATCCGCTCTCCTTCCCTACTGCAAGACTTTGAGGGGGGAAAAGAGCTTTTTTTGAAGCAAAAACAAGGTCAGAGGCTTGGCCGGTGTAAAGCTGTCTATTTATATTGGAGGCAATGAAGGCTACTTGCTCTATCTTAAAATCTGGCCTGAAAACTGTAGATTATATTAAAAAGAATACAAAAAATGTCACAATACTCCTCTGCTTTGCTTTCTTATTAACAAACATAGCTGCAAGGCCTGATTAAGGGTGCTCATCATTCCCATTGTAATTATGAGGTATTATTTGTAATACCATTTAAAATTTCTCTCTAATCCACTGAAGAAAATCTGATTTCAGTTCACTTCATTGTTACTTTTTTGGTGTCAGAATAATACAGAACTGCTTTGTTTTGACCAGTGGAACAGACCCAGTTTTCATGGGGCAAAAAGGATTGCAATGACTGCAAAAAAAAAAAAAGAGCAAGAGACAATGAAGAATTTGGGAATTCATCAGGTTCAATATTAATTTCACAGCTCACTTTTTAAAAAAAAAGCAGAGACCGTTTAGCAGATGAAAGCTGCCTCTCACCTCTGCTATTCTGAACTTCAGGACCTCACAAAAACGTGCAAGAAGTTTCCTCAGGTCAATTTTGGGACAGCTTTGCTTTGGCAGTGAATCGTAGAGCTCCAGATCTCAGAGGTCCAAACCAAATATGTTTTGAATTTTACCATATATCTGGCTTATTACATTCCTGATAAAGAGTCCCAAGATACTACTGTCAGTGAACTATGGAGTGTTTCTCAGGAGCAGCATAAACATCCGATAGCACATCCTTTACCCAGGCTCTTCACCTCTTACCATTCGATGCCTGACAATATTCTGATAGCGTATCTGAAAAAAATAGTGGGTGACCATGAAATGAAAGGCAATCGTATCTACATTTACACAAGGTAACGACTTAAATTCCGGCCTATTCTAATCATAAATTTTCTTAATATTCTTTAAAACTTGTTATTTTGATGTCATTGCCCATGAATATTGGCAATAGACTATCAAGTTTTAAAGCTGCTGAATGCTTCTCACCCTCACTTGTTTATACAACTTTGCCAAACTTTAATGATTTGAGATGAGATTTTACAGGTGAACAATCTGCCTCCAGCAACATTTTCTCTTTAATTTATATCTAAAATGACCTGCCCCTTTCTGGGATGAGGATAGAAGCAAAAATAACATTCTTCAGCTAAGTTAAATAGTTCAAGCAACTTTTTCCTTAGAAACCCCTCACTGCCTTTCCCACTTTGGAGCAGGCATTTTATTGGGGGTGTCCCTGCGGCTGTCCTTGAGAAAATGTGGGCAATTTACAAGCTTTTGTAAAGTCAGAGTTTGCACAAGCTCAGAAAAACCTACATTTGCAAAAACCTCAACCCGTCCAGGGCACATTCCAGCCCAGAGCACAAAGCAGAGTTGGCCCTTCCCCAGCTCCAGCTCCGGCAACCGCTGCAGACCAGGGCAGGTCGGGGGCTGGAGAAGGGTGGACAGGGTCTCCTCTTACAAATCATTCGTTCTTAACTTACTGTCCTTCAGTAGAGCATAAAAAAAAAAAAAAAATAAAAATCTTTGTATCCTGCTGAGCAGGAAACGCTGGATGAGTTTTTGTGAACAGGTCCTACTCTGAATGGCACCAGGATCAGGTAAGAGCAATGTCACTGTTTGCACACGCGGAGGAAAGGTGCTTAGTCCTTACGAACAAACCCGTATCAAACTAACCCGCCCTGCCGATGCAGTGAGAAAACCCAGCGCGTGATCTCCGTTGAACTGGAACGAGGACCCGCAGCACGGAGCTTCCCAGCTCGGCAGGCAGAAGCGCCCAGGCACAGCGCGCCCAGGCACAGGTCTGCAAAAGCGATTTGCGATCTCCCCGTTTTGGAGAGTCCCACCCGAAACGTTCGGAGGGGGAATCAATAGCTTCAAGCCAGGCAAGGCCAAGCACTTCCCAAAAGTCAGCCCCACTGACTGCATCGGGAGTCTGGCACTAAGAAAATCAGAGCGCCTGGCTCAGAAACACACAGTTCAGCATAGCCAAAAAGAACAGACTGACCCATTAAATCTTCTACAAACAGCGCTGCAAGAGCCTTTATGTTCTCTGAACCTTCGGCAACCTTCAGCAAGCATTCAATTCAGGCTGGTTTCTAGAGGCTGGCAAAATTCTGGGGCCTCTTTTCGGTTTTAAGCTGGCTTGTTTCCTCCAACTGTGCGCACACTTTAAAGGACTTCTCGTGGTACCTGAGGCTATGGTCACTAAAAATAAAGCAGGGAACAGGAGCTAATGGACTGCAAACAGAAGCTGTATCTAGGTTGCAAGCAAAGGTACTGAAGTGTTTTTCCTTTCTACCTCTGCCTTCCTTCTGCTTTTTCCTTCCCAATTCCCTCTTAACCCAAATCCCTTAATCTCAGCGCTGATAATTGTAATCTTTAGTATGTTGTCACCTGACCAGCTCAGAAATGTCCACCTTGGGCCAGTCCTTCTCATGGTGAGGAAGAATAAACATGAAAAGCACATGAACTCCTCCAGAATTTTAATTTAAAACAAATATGGAATCAAGCGAGGATTAATCACATTTCTATTGAAGGCTGGCTTTTGTTGGGGGTTTCTGAATCCATGATGCTCTTTAATCACAGGAAGAAAGTGATGATGAGGGGCGGCAGTTGGAAGAGCTGATGAAGATGGGCTGGATTTTCTCCAGCAGACTCTACTGTTCTGACTCACAACCAAAGTTGTGGTTAACATATCAGAGACACAATTCCCTCCTTCGGCTGCTGGTTTTTGGCAAACAATCCAAGGATCGTAGGGGGTCAGCACAGAAATACGCTGCACGGCAAGTGCCTCTTCCACGGAGAAACGGCACACGCTGCAGGGCAAAACCGACCACGCTGCAGGGCAAAAGGTGACAGTGAGAGCGGTCGCTGTGGTGTGTGAACTTCTTCCCCAGGGCAGAAGAAACCTATTTTACAAACAGCAGAGTGGAGATGGGCCTTCGGGCGAGCTGATGAGCTCATTCACACTTGCAGAGGGTCAAAATTTTGGAGTCTTTGAGGGGGAAGTTGGGATGGGAACTAGAAAGCAGTGATTGCAATCTAAATTTGTACTCAGGTACACAGGACGTTGGCTTTCCAGTCATGAACCCAATTAGAGATTATCATTTTTAATTAACTTCCTTAGCAATTCTTGAAGGACCACAAATTTCTCTAACAAGACAACCCAGGCCAGGATGCTTTCAACATTGCAGATGTTCAGGGCAACGGCAGTGGCTCTTAGTCCACCAACCACAGAACAGGTGAGAAAAGTTCAACTAGAAATGTCAGACCCACAGGTGAATCTGGTCCACAATAGCCAACTTTCTTTCAGGTGAGCATGTCAAGCCAGAAAAGCAGGCATCAACAATATTTCATGGTAGCCAAGACCTGGAGCAGGCTGCCGTACATGGCAGCACCGTTGCCTCTCCTGGCAGGAGCTTCTGCACATCTACGGCCAACAGCGGTGGGGGATCTAGCCCTGAGCTACGGCACGCGTAAAAGGAAAAAGCAGGCTTGAATACAAATAAACGCTCTAATCTGAAAATCCAAAGCATAAGAAAATCTCTAGCCTAGGATGAGAATATGGTGACCCACTCCAAGTACAAAGTGACCTGGTTTTTCCCCATTTCTGACGGTTCTGATCCGCCGAGTCCCCCATGCAGCCGCACTGTGAAATCCATTTGAAACATCAGAGGGAGATTGTGCATCAAACTAAAATGAATTCTTCTACCCAGCCAGCCCCATGCAGGCCAACAAAAGGCTCCCCCTTTCTCCGCTACACCCCTTCCACCACCCTTTGGCTCGGCAGGTCAAGTACTTCATGGAAATCAAGCATGTATTTGATTCCCTTGAAAACCCAAATCGAGATACTTGAGTTTATTTTATTCTATTTTCTTAAGCTCAAATAGAAAAATAGGTTTATACACATAAATAAAAAAATAATAACCTGTCATTTAAATCCTGTTCAGGCAATTAGCTCAGTGCCTAGCTCTGTGCTAATGCGATCGCCTTTCTTTGTTTCTTCCTATTTATACTGCTCTTTAAAGTTCATTAAAATCGCTGCTGCTATCTCACACAGAACAACTGTTCAAAACATCAGTGTCACGCAGTCGGGAAATTTATGCTTTGAAGTTCCCTCCCTTTATTCATTTTTATCAGCCTTTTTTCTCTCCTTTTCTTTTTTTCCCCCTTTTCATTTTCTATTTTTTTTTTCTTAATGACTAAACCAGTTTTACGCTCTTCACAGTTATTCCAAAATCTGTTCCTCCTGACACGGAGCTGATACATCATTCCTTGCTCATAACCCTTTTTCTCATTTTCATCATTTCTCTCCCCGTTTGCTTTGGCTCTCTGCTAAGTCCATCACAGCTTTGTTTTTATATCCTCATCGCTATATTTTATAGCCCAGTAAAACCTAGAAAGCTGCTTCAGAAAACACACATGCCAGCCCTTTGATGTTTGTGTTTGTGTGGCAGCTTAGTGGAACGTGTCAGCACTCGTACGGAGACAAAGCCCTGCGAACCCGCCGGCTGCCGCAGGCAGCCCTGCCAGACACCGGGCTGCAGGCAGCGGAGCAAAGGCAGGGACGATGGAAGGGGAACAGGTGAACGCTCTCCTCTCCAACCCCAATCGAGATAAATCGCCTTTTTGCCGCACCTTTTCCAAAAGGGCTCATCCCTGTCCCCCACACCGCAGTGAAGTGCTGCTGCTTTGCTGGTAGTAAGAGCTCCATGGGACAGAAGAAGCATCTCCCCCAAGGGATCACGGTCAAAACGCTTCTTGCCTCTGCTTTGAGCTCGCTGCTCCCCTGCACACTGCCAAAGAGCAAAAGGCAACATCTACAGATGGGGCCCATCGCAACATCTACAGATGGGGCCCATCGCTCAGCGATGAAGGACAGCTAGTGCAGATCCTTCACAATGGCAGAGTCAAGCCCTGGAGCAGGTGGAGGATGCTTGGAAAAATACTGGCGATTTGGCTGTGAGCCGGCTGGAGAAGGAAGAGGCCAGCTTTGCCTTCCTGCACCCCAAGAACTGTGTTTGACAGCTCCGCAGTGTAACACTTTTCTTGTCCAGGAGGCAACGTCCTGCCCCTCTCCACCACGTCTGCGGGGAGCCATGGCACAGTATCTCCAATGGCACCTACAGATTGTCTCCACCCTGGCCAAGGACGACATATCCAGCTGCCATAAATCCATCCTAACAGAGACTAAGGGAGCCCAGCCCAATTACAAACCTTGCCCCAGCCTGGAGCAGGGTCCCCCGGTGCCAGAACTGGGGGGTGCTGTCCCAAACGCTTTGGTGTCTGAGCAGACAACTCAGAGAGTGCAAGCAGGAACAGCACTGCAGGGGAGTGATTGACCTAGGGTCCAAAGAGAGACCTATTTCAGTGAACGTTAAAAAAAAAGCAAAAAAAACTTATTTTCAGACTGGTGCTGTATCTGGCAGGTAACACCACCTTCTCCTGGGTATCTGCACAAAGCCCAGCTTGCAGAGGATTGGGAGGAGAAATGTGGGTTGATCCTGGATGACATCAATAAAATCCAGATCACCGATTATCATCTGCTTTGACCAGCAGCCTGTTCTCTTCTGCTGGTCTTCAACAGATTTCGGATCAGACGTGGAGGCTCATAAAGACCAAATCACCTGTATGATTATTCAGAAACAGATTCATAGATCATTTTAGTTGCATATACACAAATTTCGCTTTTCGAATAAAACAGTTAAAAATACTGTTCAAGCCAAATACAGGTTACATCAGTGTGCAACTTTGTACCTACACCCTTTAGAAAGTGATATTTCCCTCTTACCCAGAAGAACTGGAGAAACTTATATGCTGAGAATGAGCAGAAGACCTCTGCAGGGAGCCAGAATTGGTTTTCAGCCTGAGTAATTAACGAGTGCTGTAGACCATCACTTAATATGATACAAAGAGCACTGCCAAATCTCAGGATTATATCTGGAGCTTTACTCTCAAGTCCCCTGCGTCTGAAAACATGTGATTTTTAAGAAAATCTCAGCTTTAATTTTTTTAAATGCTCTTCTAAATGTTATGGTTGCAGAGGCAAGTTCGAAAACACGAATAGTAAAGGCTATCAAAAGCAGAACAAAGAGTTCAGTATTAATATTTTGGGGGGGTTTTCTTCTAAGCTGTCTCTTGAGTTCAGGGCCTGATTCATGGTATTTTGCCCACCAGCAGTTGGTGGTGCCCAATCCATCACAGTAAATAATGGACACTGCAAGCCATCCCTCAGCCGTTTTATGAACAGTTCTGGCTCCCAGACAAGAAGGGTCAGTCGATGGCCAGGACACGTTATCACCAACGTGTTAGCACCTTGCACAGAGGAGACACCACCCCACCTCTTCCAGGACTTTTGAAAGAGGAGAACATTTTTTTCTCCACTAAAACATGAGTGATACTAGCTGTGAGGTTATCTCATTTGGCTTAGCCAAACGCAAGAGAGTTAAACGGTTCCTAGCTGCCAGTTTCAGTCCGCCGCTCTTTCAGGTCATCCACCCCAAATCAACTGAGAATTTGAAGGGCAAACCTCCCTTTCTGGTGAGCCAAGGAAACCCTGCCCAGCGCCTGCGCAGGCAGACATGTAACAGCGATGCCACGCTCAGCTCTCCCCACGGATCGCTGTCGTCTTACTCTTCCGATGACAGCTCGGGAGCAGGAGAGAAATCTAATTTCTCAGCATCAGATTTACGGCTGAAGTGGGCCTATCTGACAAGGGGAGGCATTGTGCTTATTGGAGCTGATCAAGAACCTGAGAGCAATTTCAATGGAAAAAAGGTCTGCCTTAAGAGACAGATATTGAAAGCAAACTCACAAATTGCTTAGGGTTTCAGATGAGCAAATGCAAGAAGGATTTGATTTTCAGCTGCTTCTCCTTTCTTCTTTCTGCAAACTCATACTGGTCTCAACAGGAATGCAGTGCCTAAACAGCCTCTGAGCACCCTCGAGGCTCCTCCCGGACCTCTGTGCCCCTCATTTTCACACAATGGGGAAAGCTGACAACAACCACCCATGGTCTGATCTAGCTTGGACACCCTCTGGGGAATGGTGAGCGTCTCCAACACAATACCCAATACAAACTCAATGCCATCTATTCCACCGCTACTACAACACACGACCAGAGCGAGAAGGCGGCAGGTAGTGAACCCCATCTCCAGAAGCCCACATGGGCCAGTGCAGTTGACAGCACCCACCTTACCAGGATCAGAGGCCAAGAGCATTCATGAAACCCTGCAGCACGTGGTGTGCTGAGCTCAGAGCTTGCCTCCAGTGCAGCACACCAAGGGTTAACGTCAGAGTGTAATAAATGCACTATCGATTTAGTCCGGTTTTTACAAGGCTAATTTGTCTGCCTTTTTGACATATTCTCCACCAGGGTCTTGAACATGAGGCTGAAGTAGGGGGTGGACAGAGAACAAGTGTGTGAGCAGGGTTTTATGGGGAGAAGTGAAGGGCCATGAGCAGGCACCGCCTCCCCAATAACTCTGGAGAGAAATTCTGGGTTGAAATGCCTAAACCAGGCTTGACCTGCACTGGAATGGAAAGGTTTCTGCTCTGGTTAGTGTCATGTGGGGTTTGGGTCCTAAATGTTTACCTCTCTGGTTGGAAGCCCGAGGTTCAGACTCCGCAACAGTGCAGGTGCTGATGGACAGACGGAGAATTTCCAGATGGTGCTGGAATCCCGGCCGCAGTGCAGCCCTCCTCTGATTTACTGAGTTGTGCATCAGGCAGGGACAGATCCCATCCCTCCCCCTGCCTGCGGCGTTACCCCTCACTAGCCTCCCATAGCGCTGCGTCTCACCCAGAGGCACTGCCCTCCAAACGCAAGGACAAAACCCAAACTGATAGCACTGCCATCAGAGGTCTCCAGTTGCAAAAGCTGATCCCAGTTCCCTGCCTCCTCCTACACTCACTCACCGCTGCAGGCTGAGGTCTTTCCAGTGCTCGCTCCACGCCAGTCCTGGCAGTCGGCTGGCAGTGCTCAGCAGCCACAACACAAGGCGTCCCTTGGTGGACGTTCACAGGCTCTCTCATGTCCTTCAAACTCTTCTGAAGGACTCCCTCAACAGCATTGCTCTCACACGAGCCCATAGTCCAGGACACAGCGGGTTGCACCCAGTAGCAACACTCTACAAACCAGAATTTTGGGGCTGCCGCATCAGACAGGTTGGACCCGGGCAGGCCACCAGCTCAGGAGCCTTTGGTGGGGAGCCTGCACGTGAGCTCTGCAGTGGAAAATGAGTAACTGGAGCTAAAACTGCAATATCATCTCTGAGAATAATCACACACTGAGCTCTTACCATGTTGTTTATAAAGCCAAGGCAGGCAGCGATCCAGACGGAGGCACATGGGAACGGCGCAGGAATGAGCACACGAGGCCCCTCGCTTGCACAGACAGGACATAAAACAGAAACATGGAATGTATTCCACTCTATACTGGGCTGGACTGGAGCTTCTCCTCCCTCTGCTCAGTGGATTAGCAGCCACTAACAATACCCTTCACAGCAAGCCTCAGGTTTGTTTCCAAAAAATTTATTCTGTTTGTAATTTCTCATACCTGTTAATCTCTCCCGGATGTCCTCAGCTGCTCCAGAGCAAGGGTCAGGCTGAGCCACGTGCCGCAAGGCTCGCCGAGTCTTTTTTTCGCCTTGCTGCTTGCCTGTCATCCCTGCTGCTGCTCACAGAGGCAATGCAAAGACAACGGGACGGGATCGGGATGCTCAGCTCCACTGCTTCTTTCTGTGGCAAGGAAAACCAGTGGGAATTTTAAGAGCATGTTGAAGGCAAGCTCCGTTGGTAAGTCAGGGCCAGCTTGTCCAGAGGACTCACGTATGGCTACGAGCCCTGCCTCGGGCATTTCTGAGGGCCCCGACTGCTCCTCTTTGCAGCTTGAAAGACCTTTCAAAGTCACTTTTGCAATCTCACGCATGCTTCACACTGCTTCTTCCCAGCATAAAACTCCAGTGACCCTATTAAAGAACACAACCAGCAAGGTAGCACTCAGAAGCAACCCTACAAAAACTAACCAGCCCTTTCACTCCAGCAACCCCAGGCCACCTTCTGGGAAGAAGGCAGGCTCTGGACACAAGGGAGCGTCACACAGCAGTTGCTGCAGACACACACATGCCTGTCTCCAGGACAGACAGGTTTCCTACGCACATAAATCAACTCCGTGGCCACGTCTTTTTGGTCATGCCGGTAACGGTTTCCTCAGCTCCTGAGCCCCCTTTCAGTATTTTCCGTATGAAGCTTGTCCCACCTGCCCCTGCAGGCCCGGACCCGAGATGACAGAAATGATGAAGCTACACATCTGTGTGGTTTCCGACCACAAAACCCCGTGCTCTGACGCAGAGCACGGATCTAGATTTTTTATGGCAGTCTGCAGTGTAAGAGCCTCCAAATGCTACTCATAAAAGGAACACAAAAAACTGCTTTTCAACATGTTTCTCCTATTTTTAAACCCATTCCCTTTTTACACTCCGAAGGGTGAATGACTTCAGCCCTGGTGAAGAAATGGAGAGGACACCAGGAATTATTTGCTTATTGCTGCCCTTCTTTCATCGCTTTTTCCTCCCTTTAGGACTCGTCCCTGGCTGATTTCCCAAGCAAGAACTGAGAGATCCGACGGTTCATCCATCTCTAGTTAAATTACTTTTGTACTGCATTGAATAATTGTGCCTCCTTTTTACTCCAGGGCTAAAGGTGACTGACTTAAAGGTGATTATCTTTTGTTAATAGCCTGCATTACTGAGCACGATCTCGGAATTACCTTTGTAATCCTTCCCCACACTTTAATGTTGCTATTATTATTAATATTGCTCTTTAAAACATACTTTTCTCCTATCATGTGGAGGCAATGATTGCTGCTTCTCACAGGGATGGGGAGATATTATCGAGCAGGACGAATCCAGTGCATCACAGCGCTTTTTTCCTTAAAGGTGGTGAGGGTTTGAGGCCAGCCGTGAACGACAGGCATTCGATTAAATCGATACAGGATGGCTGCAGCCAGGCTTCCACAGTCAAGGTGGACACCACAGATTTGGGAGCATATGTAACCATTTTGTAGGATTTAGGCAATATACTTTATCTTTTAAATAAACCCGTTTCCACCCTGCTGTCCCACTGCAAGCCCTGGGGCTCAGTAGGCACTTGCACTGGTAGCCTTTCTTTCCCCAGCTCCAGACTGGGATGCCATCCCAAACCCAGTGGATGCAAGCCCAACTTCAGAGGCAGCATCAGTGACTTCAGGTTTTTTTCATCCTCCTCAGGATTTAGAGGAGCTCATTGACTCTGCTTCAGAAAGGTCTTTAACCAAGTCAGCTCATACTGCGCTCCTGCAATACCCCATCAGGAAATCCCAGCACGCCATAAATAATCGGTATTAGGCTTATATTTTTTCATGGCCCAGATTTTCTGCAGTTTCTGCTCTAGCAAATCACGTTTGTCAAGCCTTCCCCACATTGTCCACTGAACACCAGCATTGTTTGACGGGTGTTTGCCAAACGCTCGAAGCATGGGCTCTGGAACAACTCTGTGCCCGGCACTGCTGCTGCTGCAGCTTGAATATACGGTATTTCACACACATATTCACACTGTGTGTTACTTCCAATATCTTCTCTCTCTTTTTCTTATCTTCGCCCTGTATTTGTATTACTGTTTGCCACCTCCAAGACAGAGGAAACTAGATGGAGGCTTGTGGAGAAGCGTATAATTTGGTTCAAGCCAGGCTAACATTTCCTGTCATCATCAGCATTGCACTCGGGTACGTAATGTGCAAATTTACCAGCGTATTGGAGGCAAAAGGTAAATGTCTTACTATTAAAGGTTGAATGTTATGAACTTCTAATGCTAATCATTATTATTAAACAGTTAGACATCTGGAGGTGGAGAAAAGAAATACCTTTCCCATAGTGAACTTTAAGCCGTGAGGTGCATAAACAAATGATGTATGTATTTCACATAAAATGCATATGAGAATGTTGTTATCAAGCTCAAAACCTTTTATCGGGCGTTCAAAGGTAAGGAAATAGCTGTGCCATTTCATCAATTAATCCCATACTATTCTTTCTGCCACATTTGGTGCCAGCTGCTGCCTATGTGACCCTAAAAGTTTAACGGGGCCTCGGAGCCCGGTCTCCACTCACCAGCCACCAGCTCCCACAAGCTCACCTCTTTTGCTAGAATCCCTGCTAAGTTACCTTGGTGCACAAGGTGAGCCAGATCTGTTTTGTCAATGACATCAAAATAGCATGTCCAGTAGAAATTTGAGGCCACATCTTCATACTCGCATCAGATGTAGTGCATACAACTGGAATACGATGGCAAAGAGAACTGAGCCAGCAACCACCACCCACCAAACCTCACGGCAAGTTCCTCAGACCGAGTTTCCGTGCAGACCAGTTGAGTTAAACGGAGCCCTCCTGCAGAGACAGCGGCTCTCCATGGACAGGCACCGGGTGCCGAAATGCAGGAGAGCCAGGAGGGACGGATAGTATCTCCCTGCCCTCCGGGGACGCAGGCTGAAATGCCCTCCAGAAGAGGATGGCTCTGATCCAGACCCACCCTCCTACACAACCAGAAACCCGCTGCTTTGTCCGGGTCAGGCTGGGAGATGAGATGGTGTGAGGCCACCGAAGTCACCTGGAAATTTAGTTTCACTCCCTGTTCTGACCTGGATCTGGACTGGAAGCTAAACTCACACGCGAGAAACACCAGAGGCCAGATCCAGGACGCAAACGTCCCACACAGGCGTGCGGTCTGGTTCGGCCATCTCCCCTTCAGCCTTTCTTTCCGTGCACAAGACGCCAGCCCGACCTTCTGCCCCAACAAAAAAAGGCCTCGCAAGCAGCAGCTCTAAAGGGAAAGGAGCCGAGAGCAGCAGGGAAAGACCCCTCCAGGCTGCAGAGAGCAAATGCGGCAGCACTGCGCAACACAAAACCACACCATTTCTGGAGAGCCGCACATGTCCCCAGCCCACCGCAGCTCTCCAGGGAAGAAAAAGCCACACTTCAGGCTGGAAACACCTTCCCATGCCTGATGGGTTATGCAGTTATTTAACAACTCATCGTCTGTCGTTACTTACAGCTTTACACATAACCAGAACTTCCTACCTGGCTGCACACACCGCGGCCACCAGCAAACAAACGCCCATGGCTGATGGCCTGAGTTTATGCACAAATTCCACCCTGGGACTGAATACAAAATATTTAAGGTTAATCATTGCACTTGTCAGATGATTACATCCTCTCAGCATTTGGTCTCTCATCTTGTTATGCCCTTTTAGATTAAAATCATCCGGGCTTGCCCTGCCCATAGCACCCTGTCATTCAGCGGAGGCTAGGCTCAGGTGGATAAAGCGCAGACATATATCTCAGGCCTGAAAATAACCTGTCACACACCTTCTGCTGCAAAACTTGCATTTTTGTGGCTGCAATCAGTCCTGAGCACTACCCAGGATGGTTGTTTAGTTGGCCCAAAACAGCGAGCCAGGAGACAGAGCCTGTAACACAAAACCACATTTCTCAAACTGGGTTTCAAGTAGAGTTAAGCAAGTCAAGGGAAATGGTCTGAGCAGCAAAAGAGAAGAAAAAGATATGAGAAAAAAAAATGTAGAAATGTCTGCTTGAGAAAACAGTACTTGGCTTCTGAGAATATAAAGCTTACTAGTCAGAAGAGTCCTTGCCCAAAGCAGAAATTTTTCAATGTTCCCATAAAAATGAAAGCCATAAAAAAAAAAAGGATTTTCAATTCCAAAACATACACATTTTCAACTGAAAAGCTTTCAAATGTAAATAGTTTTGTTCAGCCACGATGTTCTGGCTTTGAGTTACCGATAAAGCACTGATGCTTTTAGAAAACAGCTGATACATTCCACGGAAATTTGTATTTCATTAAAATTCTTTTTTTCTCTTTTTTTTTTTAATCAAAGAAAAGTTTTGGCAGCAAAGTTACCACAGGCTTAGCTGTGGTTAGGACTTTTGAGTGTGCCCAGGACTTGACCTAACTTTGCCTCTGAATGACATCTGTCCTCTGGCTTCAACAAGACATTATCCTGCACCAGAGCTGAGACAGGGTTTTTAGAACCCACAAAAACCCCTAGCAGTCCCAAGTGCGATTCCCTCACATATTATTAGTAACAGGCAATCAAGAAGTTCACTAATTCAGTTCAGCATCTACATTTTGATAACTTGTCTAAAGCTGCAAGATCTGGAAAACAAGACTGAAAATCCCCCAATGCCAAGCCTTCAAGAAATATTCCGCATGTCTTTCTCCAAAGCATGGAGAAAACCCACAAGAACAGCCTTTCCTCAAGGAATTTTGAAACTTCAGCTCCTAGTTGGATTGGAGAAGGGTAGAGGCGAGCAGAAATAATCGTCTGGGGAAACGTTCACAAGGCTGCTTAAGACCTTGTAGAAGCCTCTGTCTGGATTTGGATAAAAGACGGAGACAAGGGCAGCTTCAGGAACCAGGGAGATTAGAAGCAAAGACGCTGTTTGTATTTTAGAAGGAAACTTCAGCAATATTGAACTTCAAAATGGCTGAGAAAGGAGAAATCACACCAGACACTGTCCCACCAGCAGCTGTGATGGTCTGAACTGGAAAAAGCTCTAGTAGTACCTGAGCTTAGAGGTGGGTGAAGTATGCGACCCAGCTCTAGTCTTCAGTCTCATATCTGGTCTTCAGCCCTCAGCACCATGAACATGTTCTCATCCACCTACTTTCAAACTGAACAACTGAGCAAAATTCACTCTGAGCAGGCAAAAAAGGAGATCTGAATCTCTTCCGTTTTAGAAAAGGCCTCTCGAATGACTGCACGCGTGCAGGCAAATTGTCCGTAAAGGAGGCCTGACTTACCTAACCAGGCCTTTCCCCAGCAGCAGGAAGCTGGTTGCCCAGCATCCACGTGGTGTTTCTGGGGGCTCTGGCAGCTCCTCTCCATGCCACTGATGGGTACCACACCACTCCCCAAGCTTCTAGGGCCTCGTGTTGGCTTACCAACAGCCTGTTGGCTGAAGAGAACATGAACTATGGGCCAAACGCACAGCAAATGGTTTGATTTACAGAGTTGAGCAGCGGTAAAAGTGCCTGTGCAGGTGGGGAGGAAGCAGTCTGAAAGGCGGGGGATGGGGGGGTGGTTCCTTCCTCAGCTCTTTCCATCTGGCAAAAGGCTGCGGAAGTCATTCGACACCAGGCGGAGCGGGCTGGAAGTACCCCATGTCACCGGGAACAGCCGTGGCTTTGTACGGCTTGGCGCGTTTCTCCCCACTGCGGAACCGTGAGCTCGCAAGAGGAACCTCACCAGCTTCAGCTCAGTCACTTGCTCAGGGGCAGTCAATGGCACGAACAGCTCTGGGTCTTGCCACATACCTCAAAATACACATCCCCATTGCAGGAAGGACAGAACCAGCATCGTTACTCATATCTCCCTACGATGACGGGAGGCAACACCTTGCTGATAGACCATCAGCTCCCATGGAATGACGCCAGTTTACATCAGGGCAGATCTAACTTTGCTCCTGCATGAGACAGAGTAGAAAAATATTAAAGTCTTGTTCATAAATCACTGTCAGTCTGTGACGAGGGTTGTCCAAGCTACGACGAGATGAATTGCTCAAGTCCCCTCCCTGCCTGCTCCAGAAGCTGGAGGATCTGGAAACCATAATCCAACAAACGTGGCTTTTCTTTTCCTTTAACCTGATGGGATTTCAGATGGATCAGCTGCAAAAACACTTCAAACCCATACACAATCTTTCAGAAAATCAGGAAAGGGCTGCAGGGCTCCCCAGGCAAACAAGTGCCTAATTATGCAGGCAAAGATGTCATGCAATGCTATCAGCAACTAACTCTTCTGTAGCAGATGCCCCTCACAAATCACTCCCGCTGCTTATTTTTGTATTTTTCTTTGTCTAATCACTATGTGCAGCCTAAAACGGATCAGCATGTAAAAACCTCACTGCTCTGGAGCAGCGCTGAGAAAGACTCTCCGCATCGGGGCAGGAACTCACTGAAAATGGAGAAAATACTGGAAAGCGCATCAAAAGCAAAATCACCCCGCTACAATTATTATTTGGCTTTAATTTACTTAAAGTACATCTTAAGATTCTAAAAACGCATCTGGTTGGTGCAATAAGCAGGGAAGGACTAAGATTTCACCTGTGTATAACACCACGGCTCCTTTTACTGCTGTCCAGAAGACAGGCAATATTCACTGAATTACATCTGGGACTGCCTTAAAACAATCGGGAAGAGACTGAAAAACGGGACAAATGACGTGCGTCACTACCTGCATGTCCAGCATGAAGCACAACGGGCCTCTCCTCCTGCTTGGAACCATTACACAGGTGATGCCACAGCAGAATTTATTACCAACATTACTCAAGCTTCCTCATTCTCCGATGCCGCTGCTTTTTCTAAGCTTTCAGCCTTTCCCGAGACAGGAGGTGGCAGCAGGTCAGTGTGGTTCAGCGCATTCCTTGCTATCGACCTCCTCATCCCTTGCAAACTGGAAAACTCACCTCCTCCCACCTCCACGCTCACCGGAGCCCCCGCCAGCCTCACGCTCTGCAATCCGAGCCCTTTCTGCAGCCCTCAGCCCAGCCTTTACTGCTCTCAATAGGAACCAGATAGGCTCCATTAATCATCTTTTCTCCAAGTCTCCAGCTTCCCGCTCAGCCTCCCGCCCAGCGCTCGCGCATCCTGTCCTCCACGCCGCTCCTGGGCTGCGTCCAGCCCGGCCTCGCACTCACATCCTGACTTCTTCGCGCCACGCACATCTGACACCATTTATTAAGCAACACCATTTACTAAGCCGTAACACACAGGGCCGCACCGTATCTCTTTTCCTATTCAGATATAATTCTAGGAACAATCTGGATGAGATCATATACAGAGGAAATGACGCTCCTTGCCAGTACCGAGGACCAAACTGGGAGCATTACACGGTGAAGTGCCACAGCCGCTGGATACGGTTGCATCCTTAGCCATTCCCTCCCTTCCCAATTCCAAACAACAGGAGGGGGCGGTTCTCAGTGACTTTTGCAATACAACATCTGCAGGTAGAAACATCTTCTCATGAAACCAAAGGTTTGGAAAGCCCAGGTACAGACCGGTGTGATTGGTTTGGACATTCGTATCAGGCATCGTTCGCTGTCCTCCTGGCAAACTGACAGAGGAGGCACCAACAACTTCTCTCTGTTTGGGAATGGGACTTCAGCTCCTCCAAGGCCCCAGGTTTGTGAACGGTGCTTCGCTGCTCCCCTGAATTTGCCACAGCCACGCAAAACTGCGGCAGGCAGGCGGACAAAACACCAAACCCAGCAGAAAATGTGATCCTCTCCAGGGGAAGTTCCAACTTTTCAGCCAGAAAGTACAAACTGTGTCCCAGAGTGCTTTGAACTTAATGAGGCATGTTATTTTTAGTTTTTATAGATGAAAATGTCATTAAAAGCAAACATATTTCGGGGGGGGGGAGCTAAATTCCCTACAGTCTGGACTCTTTTGAAGGCCACCTCTACTTTTAACACAAGATGATGGGTTATAATAATAATAATAATAAAGATAAATACATCGGGCACCTTTTTCCTTTCCATACAGGGCACTGCAGTGTTGCTTCCAAGCAGAGAACAATATAATTTCCTCCCATTTAAAAACCCATTTGTTACTACCGTGTACCTGAGAACCTGGCCTTCTCCCGCCAGAGCGGCCATCCGAAGTCTGGCTGAAGAGGCAGCACATGGAAACCTAACACGAGGCAGATGGCTCTATACCCAGACAGGGACAGTAATAATCAAAATCCATACTCATTAATTGAACTAAACGGAAAGCTCTGCACGGGCAAGGAATTTAGTTCATTTGGGGGTTACTTTTATTTGTCCTAAAGGGCTACTGGCACAGAGGGGAAGTAGGAGGGTGACTTGAAATCAATCTCGCTAGAAAGTTTTCATCCCAGTGAAAACATCCATGAGCAAAGTGGTTTGTAGAAAACGATCACCTGGTGCCCGGGTTTGAATTATGAGAGCACAAAGTAAGGGTCTGGCTGTCTCTGGGCAGTCAGGCACGCTGCACCAGAAGCACTTGCAATTCAGAGATGCAGTTTGTCAGTGCCAGTAGAAATCGGGCTTCGTTTAATGCAGGACCTAAAGCTGGATTTAGGGACCATTCTGAGAATCACGTTGGGAACGTTTTTGCTCAGATCCTCATTCATCTGATAACCTTCCACCACTCTTCAAGTAGTATCTGCAAAGTAGCAATTTAATGACTTTATCTACGTGGACCTTGCCACCTCCTCGCTCTCCCCAGCCCCTCGCACTGGTAACTGTGGCTCCCCAGAACTCACAACGTGAGGAATGCGGAACTTTCTCCAGGAAAAACACATCCATCTCCCAGGTCAAGGAAATCTGACTCAGTTGCAACATTAACAAAGCCTTTCTTGGACAGATGTGAAGAGGGACATAATCAACATTCCTCGCTAGGTCTAATCTGCTGGTGCCAATCCCAGAATCCATCTGAGCAACATCATTGCCGTGTCTCCAAAGAGGTGTAGCTGGAGGAGGGTGGGAAGCTCTAACTCTGCTTTACAAACCCTTCACTACGGAGGCAAATGCCCATGCCGAAACTCTACGCTTCCAAAAGCTTCCAGACATTGCTTCCCCTCAGCCCTCACATCAACTGAGGTCACAGGGGCACCATTCAGGGTTTGATTTACTGAAGGATTAAAAACATCACTGGGAAGCGTTTAAACCAAGCACGCATTGAAGTCGCAGATGTTTACAGGGAGGACTCCATGCTCTGTTTTCTGTTTGCACTCTTTGCTGAAGAGCAATCCGTAACCATGTCTATGCTATCACCCTGGCAGCTGGAGGACACAGCAAGAGCCACAGCGTAAGTGGGAAAAGAGCAAAGGACTTGGATAAGAGCGCGTCCAGGGTATGGCAGCATCCTCTACCCGTGCGTGGGGCAGTGAGGACCATCCTGCGGAAAGAATGTCCTCTGGGACACTTGGCCACCAGTCAACCCGGAACAAGATTCTCAGTTCCTGGAATCTCCAGGACCCAAACAGGGTAAGAAAATGGGAGGGCTGGTGGGAGCAGCAATTCCAAAATTATATATTAAATACAGCACCTGTACCTACCTACGTGTGCTTAGGGAGCATGGAAGACCTCAGGACAGTTTTGGATTTCTTCTGAAAAAGACATGCAATGAAGTCTTGCTCAATGGTAGCTCAGGAAAATATAATTTCTGACATGGGTGGGCTTTCAACCAGAGCTTTAACACTATTGACTTTAATCTCTGCCTCTTGAATAAGTCGATGGATTTATTCTAAGCACCAGGTTAGATTCCCAAATGTTGCCAACCAGCTTTTCATGGAGGCCAGCAGAGCTCTGCCAATCTACACTAAGTCTGTATTTACAAGGATTTTTGATAGGTAGAACTCAGAGATTTTGAGAGGTCCAGATTACAAGAAGTCGCACTAAATGAGGAGGGTGAAAAAGGGGGCGATGGGCAGACAGATTTCAAGAGCCCATTCATAAGCCTTTGCTTTAGGAGAACATGGGCCACAGCCAGAACAACACACGCGTATGGCCCCGCTGCCTAATTACAGGAAACCAGAGTGTGAAGTGACGTCTACTTTATCACCGTCATAAGGAGATGAAAATGCAGTGAATGCTTCACAGACAAACCCCCCTGGTGTTAAGAAGGGAATTGCCCTCAACTTCTACCCACTTTGGATCAGGCTCAAAAAAAAAAAGGGTCAATTTTTTTAAAAGTACTGAGGTAAGGAGATAATAGGTTGTCAGTTCAAGCAGCTTTCTATCTGTAGGTAAGGTGGGTAGCTGTGACAAATCCCTTCCCTCCCCAGTACGTTACCCAGAGCATCCAGCCCGGTCCCTGCTGTAACTCACGTCCTTTACAAACCACAGCCTCCACCGCAGCGAAGGCAGCGCCAGCTCTGCTCTTGGGCAGCCTTTTTGTCCGTACAAATACGACATGAGAACCTTCAGCCCGTAACTACCCCGCTAAATAGCCTGTAATAGGTACAAACAGTCCAACACACTCTTCAGGCAGCTTTCAGTGCAGATTAACTCGCAAATTCTGTCTCTGAGCATCCCAGCACGTCCCAAGCTTTACTCCAGGGAGAAGTGAGATCAGCGTTTGCTCCATGTGTTTTTCCAGGAAGGGGGGGGGGGATATTTGAAGGGTGGCATTCTTTTTAAAAAGGGGTCAACAATAGGTCAACAATACAAGAAAATAGGTCATGTCATCTTAATTGGGAAATCATGAATTTGGGACTGTCCCCATCCTGGTAACACAGCAAGGATCTTTGTTCGAAGCGTTAGGCAAAAGCCAGCACCATTAGCCAAAATAACTTTTCAAGCAAACTCTCATTGAATAAATCTTTTACGCTGAAGGAAACATTTTTCAGTACTCTGTTTTTTAACACCATTAACTTTAACTGTCAAGCCTGACAAGTATGGAAAACTGTTTTCTTTAAAAAGTTAACATAAAAAACATTTTCCACTAAAAGGAGTTTTGCTCACTACACATTAACTCTCCATTTTGCCATTTAACTCTAATTGTTATTTTTCTCCATTCCAAATCTTTTTTCCTCTCCAAAATCTGGACTTTAAAAGAGTCTGAGTAGACAGATGGTAATGTTTGTTTATAGAAGTTCAGTAACATGGATGTATTGTAATGAACTAATTATATTTAAGAGAAAGATCTGGGAATAACCATGACCCGTTAACCACCTTCATTCACGTGCTCCTGTTCTTTTTCCCTACTGTTTCCATGTGGCTAGGTGAATTCTTGAAAATATTCAGGAGTCTAAGACCATTTTGGGAATTTCAGAGCCAAATCACGACATGAATTAGCAGCCACGTGGGGTGGAAAGGCAAAAGGAGTGCTGGTCCGTTAGGACATCAGCTTACCACTGGTGACATGGTTCATCCCTCCTGACCTCACCTTCTGACCACCGCATCTAGTCTCAGGTGTCTTCTCAGTCTGTGAAAAGCATCAGTACCTCCTGGTGACAGCGTGGGTTGACAGGGGACAAATCCGGGCTGCACAGACTGACGTGAACTGCCCGGGTGGGTGTGCCGTGGGAGTCCCTGCTGCTCCCAGCACGCTGCAGCAATGGGCTAGATTACGAAAGGATAAAGCCTGAAGTGATTTAAGACACGTAACTTGATTTTAAAATGTCCACACTAGTGGGATTTGCGTTGATTTACCTCCCTGTGTTTCTAAACTGAGTTACGTGGCTGCACAAATGGTCCGGAGATGTCCCCTAAAAGGGGTTCCCAGGAGATGCAGCGATGAGAGGAGCCTGTCGAGCCGCTTGTCTGCGTGGATGCGCTTCTCGTCTCTGAGCAGGTGAAGGAATCAATATGTAGCTAAAGTGAATTAACCTGTACCTGGAACGCTTCAATAAATAACAAGGTTTTCAGAAAATTCAGTCCCCACTTCATTGGTTCTTCCGGAAATCCTCATCTAAGCTGGTAAGAAACAAATAAAACTCCCAATTCATTTCTAGATCAGCCTGTTTTTGCGAAACCACCTCTTCTGTAACAAACACAGGCAGCTGAGCTGGTAACATGCATAATGTCAGGGGTTGCTGGATTAATTGATTGCAAAACCAGACGAGACCACTGCGATTTTCACTTCTGACCCCCTGGATAACCCAAGCCGTAAGACTTCTCAGAACTGATTCCTTCTAAAACTAGAGAAGATATTTTAGGGAAAGAAAAACATGTAAAAAATTTCCAATGAAACAGAAAGCTTCATGTTTCTCGGTGTGCTGTTGTAAGTGGTTAATTGCTCTCACTGCTGGAAATGTGTTTTATGTCTACTCTGAGTTCACCTACCTCCAGTATCTCTCTACTGGTTTGTATTACATGCTTGTTTGCTGGACTGAAGTCAGCCTTTTTATTGTACTTCTGTTTCTCTCCACCACAGCGTTCAAGTCTCCCAGTCACCTTCCTCTTTTCTGGATGATACAAACTGTCTTCTTCAGTCTCCGGTGGGTAGATGCGCTCTCCAATCATTTAACAATTCTTAAAATCTTTTTCTCAATTCTCTCCAATTGTTGGCAACAACATCTTCCTTACAACATCACAACTGGAAACCGCAGGAGCACCTGCCTCCTCGTCTCAAATAGTCCTCTTTTTATACACCCAAAGGTGACATTTCCCTTCTTTGGCACTTGTCTGAAGGTCCCCGCAGCTTCACACACGTTCTTCAGAGCCATCAGTTCCCAGGATTCAGCCTCAGTGCTACATGGGTCCTATTAAAACACATTGCTTGTTTTCATACAGGTTACTAATGGGATCTAAATCATTCTGCACTGGTGATCTGCCTTTTATTTCAGTTATCTCTTCTTCAGATTTTGACCTCATCTCGAAGATAGATCTGTGATAACTCCAGGAGTCCATTAGAAGCATGTCTACTCACTGATGAATTCCCATTTAAAACTGGAGACTACAGCAGTTTCTTATCCATTTCCGAGGTGCCTAATTGGTTTTCTCTCATTCCAGTCTTGCATAAGAAGTTATTCATGGCCAAGGCAATACGTTCACAGGGCCACAGGGTGATTCAGGCTGGAAGGAGCCTCGGGAGGTCACCTCATCCAACCTGCTCCTCACAGCAGGGTCAGCCATGAGATTGGACCAGGATCCTCAGGCCTTTCCAGAAGTTTAGCACATCAGTACTATTACATTGATCAACACAACTTGTAATCCTCCTAGAAAAAAAAAAGAAAAAGAAAAAGAAAAAGAAAAATCTAATTAGACAAGAACCATATTCTATAAGCCCGTGTTGATTGACACTACTTACATTAATCCCTTTAATTCTTTACTAATTACATGCCCTATCAGCAATTCCATTATTTTGTCTAGGATTAATGTCAGGCAGAAAAATCCCTGGTTATGTGAGCCACCTTGTTTATCCCTTAAAAAATAACGGCACAAAACTAAATTTCTTCCACATAGCTGTACCTTGCTGGTATTTATTATCTCTAATTAAGAGCTGCTATACAATATTCTTTCAATATAAAAGGTGTTTTATTGTTAAAGGACACGATCACACAATCTCCCTTTTCCTGTAAGAAACAGAAATATTTATTGAACTCTTCAACATTCCGTACAACACTACTAACAATGCTATCATTTTCATGTAGCAGTGATCTATTGTAAACATAATTATATCACTCAAGAAAGAGAGCTGCATTTCTATGGGGATTTCATTTTGAAAGCCATATGTTGGAGCCTTGTGCTGCAAATACTAAAAATGTGCTCCGAATTCCTAAAATTATACTTGAAACAATCCAGACACAAAAACAATCGTATCTAACATAGAAGAAATTCTATATTAGGCCTCATTTTTACAGATCAAGGGGAACTGATGACAGAATGTAAAAATATAGTAGCAGCTTAGGTACAAGAGAATGATTTGATTACATTTGTTATGTGCAAATAGAATAAAGTCCAAACGAGTAATGTATCTACTTGATGATTTAAAATGCCAGCTTAACAAAGCTGAAAATAATTACAAAGCAAAACAATTGGGAGAAAGAATTTGAACAGGAGTCTGTGAATGATAATTGGGAACTGTTCAAGCCCATTTTACTGCCTACGCAGAGGAACCACAATCCCATGGAAAAGAAAGAAGGCTGTGCTGGCTAAAAACTGCTCCGGCTTGCAGGGCAAGTGAAAGCCAAATCATAAAGTCATAAATAAATGGGAAATTCTTCCCCACAGAAGACAAGAAACATTAATGGCAATGAATATAAGTCAGCAACAAGGACCTCCACAACATTGATACGGATGTCATGCACGGACTGAAGGAAAATAAAGATACTGGGGACAAAAGAGGAAATGAAGGTTTTGTCTTCAGTGTGCAGAAGGTCCCAGATGCAGATCAGTCAGCAGCAAACACCCTCAACAGGCAACACAAGTGAAGCCTTCTGCTGGCACGTTCAGTTCTGCTGTTGCTGGATCAGGTAGCCCCAGCACTGCCTTCCCAGGCTGGAGTCCTCCCTGTCTGTGACACAGATGTTATCTCAAAACACAAAAGGAGCGGCAAGTTGCCCCAAATGGAGTTGAAGACCACATGTTTCCTCAGCTGGCCACCCACCTGGGTTGTAGTGGCACGGAGAAGGCAACAGGCTGGCAGGAACAGGACCACCAGCAGAGGCAGAACTGAAGGAGGAAGGATGCTCTTCCAGACAGGCCACCTGTGGTGGCTGTGGCACACATTGGGTGCCTCTGTATTGTTACCAGAAGGACACTGGGGTAGGGTTTTGCCCAACCAAAAACTGCTAGGCATCTTCTAGAGTTCAAAAAAGGCCATCGCTGTCTTCAGCTCTTTCCAGCTAACCTTTGACCTGTGTTTGCACAAGTTATGGATAACAATACACAAGTACATTTGTCCATCCAACCCATCTCCAGAAAAACAAAGGACGAAGAAGGAGCTAGTCCAAGGCTTCAGAAAAACAGCACGTAGAGGTGATGGAGCCATTTCCAAAACAATCATTCCAGGCAGCAAACACTTCACAGCAGGCAGCACGTGAATGCTCCAAAGCCTCCCCAACCACGTCTGCCAAAACACCAACCACCACCTACCCAAATACCAAAGAACAAAATGATGATGAGATCTCAATATTGAGTACGTTGAGTGGCAGGGAAGCAGCAAAGACCTTTTTGAGAACAATAGCAGTTACAAATGCCAGAGGTCAGTAGACAGTCCTGGAGAGACCCAGAATGTCCAAAGATCCAACACAAAACACTGAAGTCCGTATCTGCATTCAGTTTCTCCCAGCATCACGTGTGGAGCCTGAGCCAGCTCCCAGTTAGCGAGGTCAGGAGGAAACTTTTTGGGGCAGGTTGTCTGCTCTGGGGTCTCTTCTGCCTTGCTCATAGCAGAGAAGACAATGCTGAACCAAACCCCAAAAAGCTTGTCCAACAAGGGTACCATCAAAAAAAAATTAGAACGCATGGTCCTAGTGAAGCAGCCTCGAATGCTGTGTTATATTCTGTCAGATGCTGCCCCAAAGCTAAGGGTACTTCTGAGCTCTGCAATTAGCAGATGATACACCACAAAACAGCCATTAGGCTGCCGAGGTTTGTATGACTGAGCCTGGAGAGGCCATGCAAAGACTCTCCTGTATGTTCTCCCTCCAACCCAGAACGCACAGGATGATCTGCTTTAACACAGTGAACCAGGAGACACGCAAACAGCTCTTTCACAAAAGCGGGCCAGCTGCTCTCTATAGACCCAGCAAACAACTCACTCGTGGCTGAGGAGACGCTGCTGTGGCAGTGACTTCTTTGCACAGCAAGGTTGTCAAGGGAAGGCCCTTAAGGGTTAAATTCCCACCCGGTCTCCTCCTCTTCTCCACCCACCTTCCTCCTCCCCGCTCCAGCAAAGGATCCTTGTGAAAGAATCTGTATTCGATATGCACCAAGAGAGACTCTGGTCTGGGGTTTTTAATAAAGAGCAATTCCTTTGCATTCTCAGGTGTCCCTTAAAATCAAGCTCTGATATTTCTGCTGCATTATTACCACAGTCTGTAGATGTCTTCAGATTCAGAAAAGCCATTTGCTCTGCAGGTATGCTTTGCCCCTGCAGTGCCGAACAGTTTCTCTCTGTTAAGAAAAGCCCCTCTAGAGAAATTGGTACTTGGAGCCAATTAATGGACCTCTTCCACCTTCTGTCTTGCCAGTTTTTCTTGGCAACAACATCCAATCCCTGTGGCTGAGACACCGGTCGTTACAACGTGCCATTAAAAAGTGAAACTGGGGAAATTGTGTGTGTAACCTCAGCAAAAAGGAGGTGCCTAAAGCATTGCTGGCCTTACTTTTTTCTAACCTGTGCGCCCTTCTTAACGATGCACTTCAGGATTCAGCTTTTGCGGCGCCACTAATTAACTCCGGACAGCATAAGAGCTGCATGGCACAGAGATAAATTTACCTCTAAAGATGAGCAAAATCCCCGTAATTACAAGCAGGGGAGAAAGGTGTTCCTGGAACCACGAGGAAATGGGAGGGAATACTTGGCTCCCAAAGGTGCAACTGCTCAGCAACACCTCTGACCACGGGGCCAGCTCCAGATAACCAGATAAAACTCGGACTTTAACAACCACCTGAGGTCTGGGCTGAGCAAGAACCATTCTGTACAGCCCAACGGGAAGGTTCAACCTCTTCAGCGTCTCAGCCAAATCCCCATAGTCCTTCCCGGGCTGAGAAGCAAAGACTGCATTAAACTCTCCAAATTACTCTCTAGAAAATCCCCTCTGTTTCTCCAAGCAGACAGAATGAAGTTGGGGGGCAGAATTTAGGTCCGGATTAAGTTTAAATGCAGGGCTTGGAATGAAGGGATCATGTTTGGGTTCAGATTCACAGATCCTTATCTCTTCAGATACGACAGGCTGACCTCCCGCATCATCCAGGTCACACAATTGCAATTGGGAAAAAAAAAAAAAAAAATTGTATGAAGCCCCTTTACTTCTGGTTTGAGCTACAGAATATTTCTGAGGAAGACATGCATTCTTGATTTGAAGAGATCAAACCATGGAGAATCCATCACATACCCCGGTAAACTGTTCCAGAGGTTAATTACTCTCACTGTTAAAAATTTGTACCTTATTTCCAATTTGAATTTTTCTGGCTTCGGTTTCCAGCCACTGGACCTTGTCATGCCTTTGAGTGCTCAATTAAAGAACGCTAAAGCATCAGATACCATTTCCATCTGTCGGTGCTTAAACACAGAAATCTCAGTAGCTGGTTCTCATGAGGTTTTTGGCAGGATCCGAACTATCAACAGTAACTTTTCTGTCTGTCTTCAGATCTGACTTGGAAGTCAAGTCAAAAGGGCGAATGTAATTAATTTTTAATAATTAGTGATACTTGAAAGAGCTAGGCAATAAATAGATCTGATTCAAAAAACTCTAATGAACCTCGTTTTTATCAGAATTCATCATTTTCTCCACAGTGAAATGTTTCACTGGAAGAGTTCAGCTCCCAGGGATGGCAGCGAAGGCTTCATTGCACCCTGCGAGCCGAGCAGGTTCTGCTCCTCCGTGCGCCCGGCGCCTGGACCATCACAGCATTCGCCCTCAGCATCGCGCAGTGAACCAGCCGCACGACGTGGCTGCGACAGTACAGGGTCACAGCAAAACGAAACTGCTGCTCCCCTGGGCGCCGGATCACAACCGAAAAGGCCATCCCCCCCCGTGACAGCAGTGCTGTGCCCCAAACGGCTCTGGAAATGAACACAAACACATCCCAGGAGAGTGTTGGAGGGCTTTCCACCTCCCTCCTGCCTCTGCAATGGAGCAAATCCAGTTTTTGACAAGCAAAAATAATCTACACGTTCAAACGAATATCAAGTGACATCGCACCCCAATACTACGAGACAGACACCCTCCTTGGTAACTGTCTCATTCCTAATCAGTCTGCCCAAATGAAGACATGGTGATGCTTCCACTAACAGGAATTTTTCTCACTGTGAAGAGCCACAAACAGATTTTAGACAACAAAAAATGGTGTTGAAGAAAACCTGGAAAAGACTCAGGAATTCAGATTGCCTGAATTTGAATGGATGGAGCAGTCAATGACCTTTAGATGGATGGGTGGGCAAATGGAGAATTGCGATAGAACCAGAGTTACAATAACATTTGTGGAGCTAATGCCACATATCCTGCATGCAAATGTTACTTCATTGCTATTCCGATACGCTGCTCACGAGCCACCTATGAGGACAAAGAACGCTTCCTGCAGAATGGCACTGGCCTGCTTGAGGCAACTGGTGCCACAGTCAGCCACTGAATTAATTTACCATATGACAGCTCCAAGGAGAAATGTGCCAGCGCTGAAAGGTCTCTCTGGCTCAACCCTCCCTCAGCAGCCCTTTCACAGCCCCGGTCACGTTGGGGCTGCGGGCTCACCTCACCACCCAACAGTCCCCCACGTCTCTCAGTGTCCAGTAGTCCTGTCCATCCAGGTAAGGACTTCAGTATCAGGAGAGGGAGCCCATACACATCCACAGGCAGAAGGACTTTGGAAGAGCAATGGGGTGCAGAGCAGAGGGACACACTGAAGACAGGGATGGGTTGTTTGATGGACAGAGATGTGGAAATGTATTTTTCAGAAGCCATGTAGGAAGAATTAAATAATAGCAGGTGGGGAACCAGAACGGGAGAGGTGTAGAGAGGAAAAGTGGAAGGCAGCAGGGTACAGGGCAGCATTGGCAGAAGAGCAAAAATCTTGGGGGATCCGGCCAGGCTGAAAGGGAGATGGAGGCAGGGAGAGGACGCAGGCAGGCAGAGATCTGGAGAAGCACAGCAGGGCTGTGCCCAGACACACGACTCACCACCCCTCCTGGCACCCACGGGAGACCTTCACCACCCCGAGGCCTCTCTCTGCCTCCCCCCTTCCTCCTCCGCAGTGCCGGCTGCCCGACCCTCGCCCACCCAGGAGCAGGTGGCGGGTGCCTCCACGCTCCTCTCTCACCAGGCTCCCCGGACGCACGGCAGCTCACATGCACGGCCGACGGAGGCACCGAGCTCCGGGTGCTGTGTGTGGCGGTGCGTGAAGTCGGGGAGCGCTGGGAGGGATCCTTCCTTGCCGCAGGGAGCGGCTGCCCTTGCACAGCCCCGCTCGCACTGGGGCTGCAGGCTCGCCTAGCCACCCAAACAGCCCTAACAGCACCTTAACGTCTCTCGCCATCTACCCGAGTCCAGCCTCAAAATTGAAAATGTCCAGAGTACTCAAATAGGCCTGGAGCCCGGAGATTTTGGCTTGCTTTCACAAGGGATATTTCCTCCATGCATGCAGCCTCCACTATGATCACGGAAAAGAGGAACCAAGTTTATCTCCTAGACAAATATTTATTTGCTGGCCTATCAGCAAAGGGTCACTTTGGGTTTTTATTGCTTTGGCTTGAACTATTATTTCCCCCATTGCTTCTCTTATTCAGCCCAAAAGCACAAGATACTACCGCAAAGGTCCAAACTCACAGGTGAGACTACAAGGAAGACCTTACCGCCAAGAGCCACTGGACTGGGATAAATATTGCAGCAAATCCTCAAGGTCTGTCCAATTCAGCTACAGATTCTTTTTTTGTCACAGTAAGTGTTCGGAAAATGAAAACAGGTTACAAAGGTCTATTCTCTCCTAGAAGACACTAAATGCTTACCTGAGGGAGGCTGATTCCCACGCCTGACATCTGCTTCTGCAAAGCCAGATCCAAAACGTCGCAGAGAAGAGGCTTGGGCAGGAACCGAGAAGCATTTCAGTGGATGATATTATTCATTAAGAGTCCTGATGCAAAACCAGAGACACTCCTTAGTGGAAAAGACCTCATAGGTGTCCCCTCACCTTTGCTCTGGCCACCACAGGATTATTCCCAAACCTTCAGCTGTCCACGACAGCTTAAAATGCCCTCGGTCGGGGAAGCCCCTGCTACAAAAGGCAGTTCTGTGAACCAGGGAAATGCAGACACTCCCCTTCCCTGGCTCACCTCTGGGAAAATCCAAACCACCTTCGCCCACTGCACACTGGTACCTCTCCCGAAATCAGATTTCCCAAGCCCGCGGGCAAGAAATCAGGCAGCCTGAGGTCGGGCTCATTTCTCACATTCTTCAGGTCATCTTTCCCAAAGATTCCTGTTACTGAGCCTATTTTTGACCCCATAACCTTGGCCAACTTAATCTTCCTATTATCAGGAGGAAACAGTGATAGTTTTTATTGCATCTACCCGTCTCAGATTTATTGTACCCAGATGGGTGACTCTGGGCTGTATTTTCTATTAAGAAGTGTCTTTGTTTTATCACATCAGTAAGAGAGGTATGCAGGTCCTGAAGGCTGTTCAACCCAACCATCACACACCACGGATTTTTCTTCGCTAAAGAAAACTGCAAGCATCACTAAGGCCTTAAATTAGCAAAACTCCTAAGTATAAACATTACTTAAAAATACATGCTTAATTCCCATTTAGATCATGGGAAATTACAGCTCCCTTCCAGGAGGCACCTACAGGGTTTTTTATATACATTTATAAATATACAATTACATGTTAGCTGGATAGGTACACCTCAAAGCACGTGCTTCAATATATTGCTGAATCAAACACTCTCCTACCGACCCTACAGCAGAACACAATAGTGCTGTTAGAAATACCATTAGCAGTGACCACGTCTTAACGAAACGTAGTTTTAATGCTCGGAAATGTCCCATGTTATCTAACCTAATCGAAACACCGGTGGCTGCTAGATGACAAGACCTGCATTTGATCTCGCCTTTATACAGCGATCGCAGGAACACAAGCTCATAAACAAGTGAGGAAACACATTTACCCAACAACCCACAACTTACTTTCAACAAGCTTACCGATGTCAGCACATGCGATAAAATTAGCCTGTTGGAGTCTGCGATTTTGGCATGATTATCTGCTAATTACATGCTGTAAGCTGAGAGGGGTGGGCTTAGCAGCTCGCCGGGGGCTGCTGGCTGCTTGTCTTCCCACAAAACTTGCTCACAAGGCATCTAAAAATAACTTTATAGGCAAGTCTTCTTCTGAAGGGAGAGGCAGGGCCAAACAAAAGAGCACAGACAGCTTAACCTCTTCATGCTCAAACACCCACGCTCGCAGCCAGGTACCCAACGCCCACATCAGCAGAATCAAATCCTGTGGCTCCTTTTCATCGAGGAGCCAAGGCCTCATTCTCCCATCTTCCTCAAGTTCAACCTTCTCCATCTTCACCTCTGCCCTAACCCTTTGGTATCCAGCACGTGACCATCCCCTCCCTTCCACAAGTTGGACGCTTTCAATCCCCCGTGGAGCTTTTGGGCTCTGCGACAACGTCCCCGCAAACTGAGAACACCCTGGTTTCACACACAGAGACGAGAGGTCGACTGACAGCAGCGCAGTTCCATGCTTGTGCAGACAACGTGGGCGGCCATTTACCCAGCAGGTTTCCTGCGTCCCGTCTTCTCTGCCCTGCTTCCACTTGCCCAGCAGCAGCTGCTGTTTCCCACCCAGCTCTGATTTTATGCAGAGGACATACTCATCCTCATTCCCCTCAAAAGGACGCGAGTTACCCGTGTCCTAGAGCACGCGTGGGAAAATACGACAACGTTCTTTGTCACAGGCGTATGACAAGCGCATGATTATTTTCAGTAGTTACCTTGAGGGAGCAAATCTCGCAGGAGTGAAACAAGCTAAGTGGGTGAAACACAAGCAAAATTTTATCCATTAAGCAATTCTGTTAGGTTACAGACCAAAGGAGGTTATTGATTCGAGGAGCACAGTGGGAGCGAGTAAATACTTAGGAGCACCCAAGACCCGCTGCAGTCAATTACTGCTCACACTCCCCGGAGCCTCACCTTAGGAAACGATGGGTTTTTCCAACACCAGTGATTTGGTGAAAAACTATGCTGCTGGTGCTAAATGTGATAGAGCACATATCAGGACTACGGACAAGTGATGAGAGAGGGAACATTTAAGCTTCTCAATGAACTAATTATACTGCTCACGATAAGCAAACCAGGAAGAAGCACAGAAACTCAAATACAGACCGCGCACAAGAATTGCTCTTACATGAATGCCAAACTCCTACTTTTTAATACCAAATTCAAAAGAGACCAACCTTATTCACTTGTTGAATAATTGGTCATGTTTTTCATTACAAGTTCATCTCCATATTCAATCTGATGAACTTTTACGTTAGACTAAAGGCAGCCAACAACATTCACAAGCGTTACGGTCCCTGAGTCAGCAGATGGGCAGGTGGGTGACAAAAAATACACAGGTAAAAGTATAATTACAATTAGTATCAAAATGGCAACTTCCAAAAACTAGAGGCAAACTTCTGTGAGCAGCAGCAGAGCAGCAGTGTTAGAGGCAAACACTACAGCTAAACTTCATTACTGATCCTAAACTTTCCAAATTACTTCATGTTGCCATGCAGACAAGATGCAATTTTTTAAAGGCTTAATTTTTAGAGGTTGCTGAAAAGGAGATGAAGTACATCTCGTACACCTCTTCTGTCTTTCACTCAGAATGAAGACATGAGCCAGGCCTATTACGTATTAAGCTGAAAAACAACCACGCTTGCAAGTCTCCTGACACTTGCCCGTCATTTTGCTTCCACTTGCTTGTTTCCCCCAACAAAACTCAGTATCTGCTGAGGGAAAAGCAGAGTATTGCTGGCAGGAGGGAGGCATTTTGCATGACCATTTCCCTTTTTCCACATTAATCCCCCCCCTCCCTGCATAGCTCCTATGTGGATAGAATTAAATTTTTTCTTCCAATAGTATCACCACTGTTTTCCACTAGAAGCAAATGCACATAAACCCAAGTTGAAGCTGATTTACCAAATCCCTCTGTTCTCTGATCCTATTGTTCCTTGGCGGGGCTGGCTAGCATCAGTGGGATCCACTGGGAGCTTTGGCTTCAAAGCATCTGGTTCATATTCTTTCTAATTCGCAAACGCTAAAAATGAATTGGGGAACTAGGACAGCTGCTGGAGGCTGTTGCGAGGTGGTAATTTAGAAGGGTTTATGAAGGCAGGAACCCTGCCTTTTACAGAAAACACTGTATTCCCCAGGGACATTTTAAAATAATAAGATAGCATATAGCTCCAGTATTTGCTCATGTAAATTGTTTTTCTTCACCCTTTTTTTATTCTGTTGGCTGTTGCAAAGGATTGAAAGCATCAGCATGTGGAAATCATGCAGAAAACCCCTCAATAATCCATTTTCACCCGACCTGCATATCATCAGGCCTTCAGCCTGAGAGCTCAGAGATCGAAACCGATGGGCGCTCCTACAACCTGAACTGATTGCAACATGAAATGTCACAAAAATGAGTCAGCTTTACATTTCATTCTCTGATTGATATCAAGATTGATAATTGGATTATCAGTATTGGATTCTTTCCAGCTGGCTTAGGGCAGGGATTGCGGTATGGCGTGTGCAAACAGTCCAACGTGGACACGTGTGTGCAACCACGCAGTCTGTGTCCTCCTGACCACCTTCACCTCCGGTCCAGGCTGCCGACATGCACACACAGCTCCACGTGCATTTTTGCACAGGTGAGCAGCGACACAACTCACGCTACCGCTTACGCATGTCTTGCATGGCTGCACGTAACACGTATCTGCCCCAGGAAGCTGGACGGGAGTTAATTTTGTGTGCAAACATCTTGCTGGAAAAGGAAAAACCCCGGCGTATAATACGGTTGAGCTGCACTTTCAACTTCGCCTCCCGCAGCCCGGCCGAGCTGCCTCCTTCCGCCCCGCTGCCGGCGGGATCCCAGCAGACTTGCAGGTGACACAACTTCTACTCCGTAGCCAAGACGCGAGGGAGGGCAGGCCAGCCCCAGCACCACCACCTTGCTGCTGGGTGTTCTGCTGGTAGAGCGGCAGCACTGCGGGTTCTGTAGTGGCCATCACCTAGCAACTCTCTCAAAAAAAAAAGCTTAAAAGCCAGTGGTGTAAAGGCTCTGGCTTCTCCGAGGGCACACAAAATGTGAGGTCTTGGGTTTTTGACACAATCCATTTTCTGCTCAGCAGACAGGCGTGAGAGTGCTGCATAATAGACACACCAGATCAGGAAAAAAAACGTATTTTGTTGACACCAAAGTGTTTAATCTGAATGCTTGATCTGAACCAGCCTGGGTTTAACTGAAGATTTGCCATAACCTAGGCAGGATCCCCACATTCTTCCAGGTCAGCTAGGTTTGGAGCAAAGCTCTAGGTTTGGAGCAGTATACCATGGGCTGATTGCTTTCCATGTCCTTAGCTCTCAGTAAGGCCCACCAAAGCAATAGGGCCAGGACTTGTCCAAGCCCAGGATGCCACCAGTCATGCTCTGGGGCTTCCAATGCAGCCCTGCAGCTGAGGTCTGTAAGAGCAGCTCAAGACCTCAGACTGCCAAAGAGTCACCGAAACTGAATTTGTCACAGAAACTGCTACTACTATCAAGAAGGTCACTCTTCCTGAGAACTTTCAAGATCCAAGATTAATTTTGAGTCATAAATGCTTTGTGCACATGTCTAGAATAGATCAAATTTGGATTGAAACCAAATGTTCAAGGAACTCCATAAACACTGTTCGAGCAAGAGCTAGGTGATCATCAAGGAGACAACTTTTACAGTCCGTCATTAACCTCCTAATGTGGCTGTTGGTCCCAACTGTTTGATACTACCCCTTTCCATAAAAGCACATGCTTCCCTGCCACAACTGACTGCGTACAATGTGCACGACACAACCCTTCATCACCAAAGCATTCCTCATCTGCACAGTGTTTCAGAAGTCTGCAACATGCCAAATCAATTGTCCATCTGTTGGCAATTTCACAACACGTAGAGCAAGGACTGCACTTGATTTTCTTCTCTACATCACTCAGCTATCAATATCCAAAGTCCCTCTTCCCTCAAAACAAGTGTTTCATTTTATTAAAAAGGACCAAGCCAACCTATTGACAGTTTGGTACCAATTCCACAGAACAATTCAATACACGTCCAAATTGATACTTCCATTAATCAATACTTACTCATAGATGAAACGAAGGAGCAGCCTTCTGGGCACATATGTTTAGCGTCAATTCATGACTACAAGCTAAATATACCTCCCACGGCTCCAAAAACTTCAAACAAAGAGCTCCTGTTCACTTGAGATGCACAGCCAGGGTCAGGTAAAGGTTATGAGTTATCCCTATCTCAAGGTTACTTCCACAGTACATAAACTCCAAGATCAAGTTGCAGAGTCTGCAGCAATTGCTCACTCAAAGTCAATCACCTTCAGGGGAGACCAAGTAAAAGCAGAGGCCTCTGGGTCTGCCCAGCTTTCAGGAGTGAGCTTTGCTGGTTTATCAGCTTTGTGTCTCCCGGGAGCCTCCTTAGATGTCAGGGCTTCTACTACCAGCCCTGTGAACCAGATTTGGAACAGCATGGCTTGTACATTTTCTTGACATATTTTGGATTGACTTCAAATTCAACAGAGCGGGAGAAGTGAGGTGAGGTCAGGAAGAGAGGCGAGAGGGCCCTGTGAAGGGCTGACTGCCTAGACACAAAACAAGCTGTTATTTCACCTTGAGACGCATCTCTGGCCAAAGGTGCTGTAGGGCACCAGGACCACAGTTCACAGGACTTCTCTGTGGTGGGCTGTCACCTCATTTAAAAATCAGTGAGCAACAAAGTACGCTCGGCTTATCCTTCACCTCACAGGCTCAGTGGTGGGGAACAATGTTTTCTTACAGAAGAACAGCCAGAAAAACAAAGAGCCCAAATTCTCCATGATTTTCACCTGTATTAAAAAAAAGTATTTACCCTAAAAAAATACCTAGCCTAATAATCAGGAAGTATAAAAGGAGAGAATTCATGAACCACTGTTATGCCTTAAATCCGTGTATTCAGTGAGGCAAATACTGAGACTTCAACTTGCGAGTACATTTTGCAAACACAAGGTTTCCCTCGCGGGAGCATCTTCCAGGATCTCATTTGCTTTAAAGAGATTTCTTCTGAAGAACGGGCATGATTGCACTGCCCAGATCCACAGTCTGAGCACGAAGGGCCAGTCAGGATTTTGAAGATGATGATCAGCCTTTACATTTCAAACCCGAACTGCTCACTGGCCCTCCAAGAGGGCAAAGCGCACATTTGGAAGAAGCCCCATTCCCTTCCCTTAGCAGCACTGAGTCCTGGCGCATTTCCAGCCAGTCTCACAGGGGAATCGCAAGGCTCAGGTCCGTATTATTTGCAAAGTGGTTTGAAACTGCGCTGTGAAAGCTTTATATAAATGCAAAGTATTATTGTATTACTTTTCCTGAGAGTGTAGGGCTTTCATTCAGACTGTGGGGCTCTCCACTGTTCACATGGTCAGAGGGAGAAATCATTCTTCGCTTACTCAATTAGATTAACTTTCTTGCTTGAACAAACGCTCATCAGCTGTTGCCTGGTTGTAGGAACTGCCCAACAATATCCCTGCTGCTACAGCCAGCCTCAAGCGTCCTGGCTGCCCCTGAGCCCCCTCCCAACACCGGGGAGCAGAGCGGGCAAAGAGTTCCTGCTAAAATAGCTTTTCATCCTGCGGCAGAAAACAAAGCCGAGGCCCCGCACTGAATGCTCCACGTGTCAAAACGCTTCGCGTGCCCCTGGCGTGAGCGGCACTTCCCCGGCAAAGCCAGAGGAGCTACCGCAGGGCGAGCATCAGCTGGGGCTTTCGCCTGCCCCATGTAACGCATTTCTCTTTTATTCTTTCCCTCTCCTTTTACAGTGGTAGGTGGGAAAACAGAAGAGCAATCTCACATCGACATCAGAAGCCATCAATCATCTTCTGAAAACAGCTGAATAATAGAACAAAAAAGAGGAAGAGAGAGAAAAGGGTCGGGGCGGGTCCTTGGGTATGGAAATGCTTGTCCTGGTGAAATATACTGTAAATTAGTCTGAGACAGGGGAATTTGGAGCCAGCAAGGTCCCCAAAGCTCGCTTAATATCAACTCCAGAAACATTACGCTAATGTATTTTTAAATATGATTTACAGGACGCTCTATCTGAGAGCATCGAGTGGAAGGAGGAAAATGAAGAGCTGGCCCGGCATGAGTAATGTGCTTCGGGGACGCAGCCGCTGCCTCCCTGCTGCAGGTTGGGAAAGAAATAAAAGCATGTAAAGGGCAGCACAGCTTGAAGACGGGCAGCCGCCCCCTGCACTTTGGAAATGCCTCTCAAAGTACCCAATTTCCTCCGGATATCAGAGCAGTGGGGATTTAGGCACATGCTTCTCATTACCAAAAGCAATTTGAACATTTAGAAACCTGCACCCCATGGAGTTTAAATGGCTTGGACCCACACACACAGCCTAACCCCAAGGGACAAAGTCCCAAACATTTTTGGGGTGCATGAGGCTGAACGACAGCCACCTCTGTGTAGGGACGCAGTTGTCCATGTGCCTCTGTGCTCCCTGAAGAAAACACGTCGTCCTAAATACATTAAATGATTAGGATGAGTCTCAGGTGATTCAAACAGGGAAGACAAAGCCCATGCACAGGGACTTCGGTTGTACAGACTCCTCTGAAAATACCTCTGCGATGGGCTGTACTCCACTCATCGGGATGGTGGAGAAATCCCCTCCTAGCAGCAAAAGGTGCTCCCTCCATCAGCATCAGCAGAGGTTTCTGAAGGACAGCAAACAAGCCGCTCTCCGCGATAAGAGTCCAGCCAACGGTGATACAGGACCTGCCAGCAGAGCGGTGCGGAGCGAGGGCGTCCAGCCCGCTGTCCCCACGCTAAGGACAAACAGACGGCTCCAGCTGCGGAGGGAGAGGTTCCACAAAGCACTTCAGCACACGCTTAAGTTTTGGCATGTTAGGAACCGTCCCCTGGCCAGCAAAGCACTTATGTGCGGGAAGCAAAGGAGACTCTGGCAAGGGATTGGAATTAAGCGTGGTTTGGTGAACTTGGCTGTGGTGCTGTCCTTCCAGTAATCTTCACCTGCCTAGGCTCTTTCTTTTAATAGCTCATTTTTAATTAAAATGTCCTTCAAAAAAAGAAAATAAATACTTGCTCAGCTTAATGCTCTGTTTCTAATCTTGGTCAATTAGAGGATAACTGAATAAAACAAACACAAATAGCTCCACTGTAACAAGCTCCTGTAGCATCATCATGTGATTCTGACAATGTATTTCAAATTATTAACACTCGTTGCAGCTCTATTCATCATCATCTTCAGTGTCAAGATACTTCAAGAGGCAAGTGAGCTTTTAATGAGCTCTCAGACCGAAACAGGAAAGGAAAAATATATCCAGTGCATACTACTTTAATGATCACCTAATTCATTTTATTGTATCTGCTGTTATGATTTATGAATCAGGCAGAAAGATCAGAGACATTAGAAAAATGCTCATGTACACAATATCCAAAATAAGACAAATATGCATTTATATATATTGAATACCTATACCTGAATTTTATATATAACATTGCATCTTCACACCGGTGTTCGTTTTTCCTTCTAAGCCCATGATGTTCTCAGTGCACAAGTCGCCATGTAATTATGGATTTGTCATATTGATTTAAACTCCTCCAGCCCCCGGGTCCGCCTGCTCGCCTTTGTGTTTTATACCAACACAAAGAAAACAGCTCACAAAGGTGGTTCTGTGGCCCCGGGGTATTAATGAGTTGTTCCTCACGGGCTCGGCCTCTCTCCCTCGCTGACCCCGGCGCACACCCCCCAAGCTGAAATGATTTCCATCTGTCAGCTGCGCAGGGGACAAGAGGCGCTGGACATTGCACAAATGCAAGTGACCCCTCTAGCCCTCTCGCTGTAAGCACTGAAAACCTGCTCTCACTTTTTTATTTATCCTGCAGTCATATGCCATGAATAAAGAGGAACAATTGCCTCTCCACGGTAATGACTACCTTAAGTTAGGTGGATATTCCCTGCAGACGCCTGTTGCAGGGTTTAAGAAGCGACTGGTGAGCTCTCAGTGTCCTTCTGGAGACCCTGCAAAGAGCCTGGAGCTGCAGAGTGACACCGCGTCGGGCTCTTTGTGCCACCATGGCTCAGGGATTCATCACAAGGAATGAAACAAAGAGCCAAAGTCTTGACACACATCTGAATTAAAATCTTTCCTTTTTAAGGAGGAAAAAAAAAACAGGCAGAAGCTTCGTGGAGATGCTGGAGTCTAGAGGATGGATGTGTTGTGTTATACCTTGTACGCGTGCCGGGCAGGAGCTGGTGGAAGGGCAGGGAGCAGAGCAGGGGCACACACGCTGCAGGCAGCGTTAGCCTGAAAAGCCGATTCCCCGTGCTGGGAAACCTGCCCCTGCGTCCTCGAGAGCAAAAGCAGAGGAACGGACACCCCCGAGCTCCCTCTGGAGAGACCTTCCTCAACAAATGACTACCCGTGACTCCGGAAAGCCTACACTCAAATCATGCCAAACCCCACACGGCTGCCTGCCCCTTCAGCCCGCATGGCCCCGGCCAGCCCGGGGGGACAGGGGTGTCCTCTCTTCCCAGGCACGAGCAGGGGTAACGCCAACGAAACATCTCTGGCTTGTTTCAAAGCTCTCCCTCTCCCGGCTGTGTGCAAGGGTTAGTGCTCATGTGGCAACGGGGAGGGGGGACAGGGTCCCCGAGCCCACCAGCACCCTGCGAAGTCTCAGAGGTAGCTCCTGAGGGAGAGTGCTCCTCGCGAGAGAAACGTGCACGGCTGTTTGCACACTCGGTGATTTATAGCTCTGGGCTGCCCCCGTGCACCTTCCCCCCAACTTAGAGCGCTCACTTCTCCGTCCCGTCCCCTCCCAGCACTCCTCGTTCACTCTTTGCTACTTCAACAACCATTCCAGTCACATTGGTGCGACCTAGAGCTGACAGGAGTATGCGAAATTGAGGAACGCTTCCATTTTGGAGTACAATTCATGAGCACACCCAGCTCTGGGCAGGACCCAAATAACGACTGATTCAAGCACAAGCCTTGGGCAGTGGCCCTGCCCTTCTAACCTGCTCAGTTTAGCCTTGAAATCATGACAACCACAACCTGCACTTTGGAAAGCTGTCAGCCACCAAACACTCAGTCTCCAGAGCGCAGACAGCGCAGTCTTTTGCCGTAACGTCCCAAGCTAAAGACCTGGGTACTCAAAGGAAGCAGGTGAACACAGCAGCCAAGAAAACCTGTAAATCCCATCCCCATCAGTTTATATTGTCTGCCATCACGTTTTTAAGGCAGCTTATCCTTCCAGCTCTGATACTCATTTCCCAATTAGAAGAACTGCTGGACTTTTTCACTAATAACTGCTTCCTCATGTCACTGAAGGACTTGTTGACCACCTGCCACCAGCTGCTACCAGAGGGGCACAAAACCTTTACGATCACCCCAGGGCCTGGACCCCCTCCAAAGGAGATGGTAGCGATTCTCCCACAGACCAGATTCTCCCCAAGCGCTCCCTGCCTTTGCAGATGAGAAATGGCACTTTGTTTCATCCCAAGTATCCCGCTCCCGTCACCACAAATTGAATGCAATTCTTCCACTGGCATGTGAGCCCCATGTATCCGTCACACACTTCTCCAATGGCTTGGATATAACAGCAAGTGTCCCTTCACCTTTACTTTCCAAATGCCAGCTCCAACCATCTCCTGAGAAAGCTTCAAATGGCTTGTTTCTTTTCCCACCAAGCACTATAATTCCCCCAAAATTCAGTCCAGCACCTTCATAAATACAATTACACTCTTCTTACCGGGAAGAACCTGCCCACCACTATACTTTGCTGAACCTTCAGGTCTAAAAGTCCAGGGCAAAGTGGGTCATTTTTACCTGTGCCCTGCTGCGGTACTTTACAGCGAGAGAGGTTTCCTGCTGCTGTCCATTTGTTCTGTTTTACTAGGTGTTTTTTCACAGCTCTCAGGTTCCTGGCTGCAAATATTCTCCTCCAACTGAAAGCAGTAAAAGATCAATAAAAACAGGAACTTTGTTGAGGGTGCAGGAATCAAACACCACCTGAAATACCCCTGAAATAATAGGTACATCCAGCAATCCCAGCCCAAAATGGAGATCTCGGAGACAGAGCTATGAGCTGACTGGAGGAAATTGTGTACGCCAGCTTGAATGTGAACCCTGGGAAAGCACCAAGGCAAATCAGCAGAATTGTTCAAAGTGATCAGGGTATTGCTCTCAGGTGAAAAATTTGTAAAGATATATTGACGCCTGGAAACGGGCCAGCCAATTCAACGCGAGGAGTCTGTTCAAGAGAAGAGGCACGTGAAGTATTGCAACTATCACAGCATCCCTCTGATGGTCAAGCGTGGCATGGCATAATTCAAGACACGTGAATTAAATGATAGAAGCAGAACTAATGCCACCATCAGCTGTTTCCTGAGATGGAAAAGGCACCTATGGGGAAATTAAAAACATCCTTCATGTCACTGAAAAAAAATAGAGTTTCATCAGCCGTTGGTTGTGCATTTCAAAGGCTGCTCAAAATATCCAATACATCCCTCTCTGCCATCAGATAAAGAAACTCCAGAGCATCTCACCAAATTCACTGTGATTTTCTTATCGTAAACACAAACCATCACCATGAACAAGTGGTTTTGCACAGGGTAGAAGTGACACACACGTCCTGCCACAAAGCCTCTGCAGCATGTATATCGAATTCATCCTACAAGGACCCTGGCTAAAGTGGAAGCAGCTGGGAATTGCACTGACAGACACCTATTAACCTACAGCGTATATGACAGTGACAGACATAACTCATTGCTACAACTCCCAGAAATGCCAGTTAGTGTTGAAAAAAATAGATAGATAAGGTTATCGATGAGTACGGGCTACCTTGAAGCAGGGGAAAACAAAGTGCGTGTGCATGCGGACGCAAGCTGTCAATATATTAAAGGAACTGATGACTTTGATTATATGGGACCACAGATACCAGACCAAACAGGCAGTTCCCAAAAATCCGAGATCACTAGGAATAGCTTCCCTGGCCATGGCCTCCCTCCTGAAAGCGTGGAAGAACTGTGGAGTCTCAAAATATTTAAGGGTTTGATGAAAAGCTTAATTTTTCCCACAGCAATTTATGGATATGAATCATGGGGAAAGAATGCTGCTGACAGGGAGAAAAAACTGAAGCCTTAGTGATGTGGTACTGACATATCTTTTAGATTGAAAGAAAGATGAATGCTGATGCTAGAAATATTAGTGGAGAACAAGCAGACTCTGCTGTCAGAAATCAATAAATACAGACTTATGTACTTTGGTCACATCAGGCACCGAGATGAAAATAAACCTCAAGAAAGTAATTACGGAAGGGAAAGCGGAGGATCATTGCAAAAGAAAACGAGCAGCGAGGAGATGGAGAGGAGGTGAGGGACAGCCGCTGCGAGGTGAGGCCAACCACTCAGAGCTGGTGGGAGCTCACGGCGGCGGCTAAACGCCACTGCCACAATGTCACCCACACACGGGGAAAAGGATTGTGCTTTGCTTGGGTGCCACAGCACAGCAATGAGACAACCAGGAAAAAAGACAGTAGGGGCTGGGCGGGGAGGAAGGGACGCTGGAGAGGGCAAGCAAGCAAGGTGAAAAGAGGAAAGGTTGCAGTATGCTCGGTACCCACTTAGAGGAAGATTTTTGGGCTTGATCTCAGGCAAATTTGTTCGTTGACCCTTTTCAGAGGTCTGTCATAACCCCTGCCCTTCTATAGCTAAGGAAGGGGGGAAAATCAAAAGGTTTTATTTGGTAAGAGCATCCCTTCCCCATGCCCTTTCTACCCTCCCGTCATCACCATGCGCTGACGCCACATACACACGGTGAGCACGAGCACAAGCCCTGTGCACAGGACGGACTGACCGGACTACGTAGGATGCCCAGACCCGGGCTGGCCTTCAAAGGGAGGCTTCGGGAGTCTTAGCCCCAGGCACAGGCAGGGCAGCCACAACACCGCCAGTCACCCTCCAGGAGCTTTGCACTCCAGAAGCTGAAAAGAAAAAGGTAGGACAAGCCTTTGTCTGAAACAGGATTGCTAGAGGGAGCAAGTTTTATGTGCACGTGTGCACCTGTATGCATATGCTTGTCTGTGTGCATGTGCAAACCCACCCGAGATGTCCAACCTGTGTGTGCACACACTTGTGCACAGATGGAGTGATACAAGGCACCCAAAGGTCTCACCGCTGAGAAGAAATGCCACCTGCTTTTCTTCCCTATCCCTTCCCCTGCCCGCTGGCCTCACAGCACCACCGCAGATCTCTTCACCTTCATTTGAACCCGTCCCTGCTTTTTTCCAGTTCAGCGGCCGTTGCTCTCCTCCCGCATCGTCTGCGGCCGCGGGGACGCAGCAGACCCGGGGACAGAGCTCTGCAGCGGGGCTATTGCAAAATCACACCTGCATAAAAGGCAGCAGCTCATAAATTTCCAGAGATGAAATCCCTGACACAAGCTCTTAAAACTGTGATTTAACAGCATGGTCAAAAGCAGAAGTGGCAGAGATAGGAACCTAATTCATTTGAGCCAACTGCCGCTTTCAGGATTTGCTGCTTGGAAAGGAAAAGGAGCCCACGAACCCCAGCAGCATTTCCAGATCCCTGCCGCTTCCAAATCCCTGGCAGGACCAGGTTTCTGAGAAGCACCAAGTACTCACTTGCCTAAAATCCACCCTCTTTGGGAGCTTTCAAGCACCAAAGTATGTTGAGAGGAATCCAAGTCCATTTCACGATAAAGGAAAATAAGAAGCAATTTGCAAGACTGAGAGTATCTAATTAGAAGACAAACGCACCGCAGACTGTTTGAGCCGGTCCCAGAGCTGATGTATCTCAAGCACAGGGTGGTTTCTGGAGCTCCCGTGATCTGCCCGCGGGAAGCTGAAGATTACTGATAAGAGACTGTATCTGAAATACATTTTTTTACATGAGCTACTCATACCAGACAAGTCTGAAGAAGTTGACTGTAAAAGTCAAGGTGTATTTTGCTTTTTCCAAATACTTAAGGATTAGCTTTGCAAGCACCGAAATAGCTCTACCCACCGATGTTTTCTCAAAGGTACGCAGCTGAGCCTTACCATTCCTCTTCCGCACCAAAACCCAAACAAAACTGTCTCCCTGGGCTCCCGTTCGGTTCCACGTGTTGTTTTGCCCATGAAAACCACCCTAAAACGGTACTCAAAATCTAATCAAATGGGAGACAATGCCTCAGATTTCACTGGGATTAATTCTGATTTCCTCTGGCTAGAGTGTGTGCAAATAATAGCGGTTTCTTAAATTAACAAAATAATTCAAGGTAAGACCGATCGCTCTCCCAAGCCAGCGGGTCAGGGAGGGGATGCCTCTTTCCACTGGGCCTCTGATCTTTGCTGCTTGACCTTGCTTTTGGCAACCTTGGGAGGTCAGGGAAATTGTTTTCAGAGCCCAGCAGCCGATTGATTTCTGTACAAGGGGAGGGACGTTGGCATTGTCATGGTAATGGCAGAGCCCTGAAGGCGGGATAGGTGTACCACCCCTCCAAGAAATACGTGCACCCTCGAGGGCTTGGCTGGCTTCTTCGGAGGCCAACAATCTGCCAATCGGTTCCAGCCCATGAAAGCTAAGGTGAACATGAGGAGACCTCACCACCTGTATTATAATCTGCAGCTGTATTGAAATTGTCCTGGCAGAGCTGAAATTTTAATGTTTAATTTACTTGAACTAATGCGTCACAAAATTCCCATCTCCACTGAAAATTCTAATGAACCTTTGGATGGACAGAGAGACCTCCAAGCTTTGATCCTTTTCATTGCTGTATTTTAAAACAAGCAGTTCCTTAAGAAGGTTAAGGAAGCAATAATAAAGAATTTTTAGTGTGTGTACATGATCATTCCATACTGATGCACTTCAGCTTTAATAATATTGTATTAAATTTTATTGTAACCTTGCTGACATTTACTGCAAGGGAAAGTGCGTAAGCTTAACAGCCTTATAAAATACAGCCCAGTAATGTACCTATAAAGCATAATATTTCTATACCAATGATGAGCTATTGCAATTGCATCCAATTTAGTGGCTCATTATTAACGAGCGCAATCACCTTCTCAGTCACATGCTCTGAAACGCAGCATAGTATATTGATGCCATTTCACATTTTACAAGGCAGCTGCTCCAATTTTGCTCAGCGGTACAATGATCTGACAGAGGAAATTCTCTTCTCATTACGAATTAGCTGTAAAGCACCTGATGATAAAGAGGTAAGTCCTCCTGCACATCACCAGGGCTCTAGTATATTCAAAGGAGGGGAATTAGTTTACACTAGCTGAGATCAGGCCCATTAAAGCTGACTTGCCTCCCTCAACTCCTAAAGATAGCTTTTCGCTAAGAAGTGATAGTTTAGTACAATTTTGACAGAAGAGACAATTACTGACATCCTTTTATGGCCTAAAATGGCTCAACAATGGCTCCATATAACCTGTGCAATTGTCCAGCCCTTGGCCACCTTTGAAGTCCAGCTCGAGAGAGGTTTTAGGAATCCCACCTGGTACCCAGCTGCACCGTTAAGTACCTAAATGTCTTGGTAAATCTGAGCTCAGTGGTGCATGATGGAAAAGCCCATTTGGTACAAAAAATTGGACTTTGGTGGAATTTAAGCACCTCCTTTCACAAAAGCACATCTGAAAGTCCCTGCATCCACAACCACTTATTCTTAGAAGCCCTTAAAATTCTCAAGCGACCTCTCTGTGGCCTGTTCATTTCCTAACAGAAGTTCCCAGGCTTTCTCAGACCTCCCCATTCTGGAGGGCCAAAGACCTGCTGGGACCCAGAGACCTGGCAAAGAAATACCTAAATTGTCCTTACAATCCCAAAAGAGCTCTCCTAAGCAAGTCCTCTGGATCCTTCCCAAAGGCACACGGACAGGGTGATGCCTGAAGTAATAACAGCCTTTCTTATTCAGGAGAAGGACAAGGATACGCATTCCAGCACAAGCAACAGGCTCAGTTGCCACCTCCAATAAATATAACTTGTCTCTTCCTCAACCCTTGCACACCAACACTTTCAAAGCTCAGCTCAACACAATGTTTTCACTGCCACAACTACAAATTAGCTTCATTCAAAGGCCAAATCCTGGTGTTTCTTGAAGGGCACGACTTTAAAACAGGCAGAAGGAGAACTCATCCGCACTTGAGAACACCTACGAGCTTTACAACCATGGATTCCACATCTCCTTCAGCTGCGCTGAGACAAAGCACAACAAAAAGATGACGGAGCAAGACCCTACAAGATGTGAGGGGTGCCCTGGGCATGAACCAAAGTTCAGGATGTCTGAGGACCTCTGTAACATGACAAAAAGCCAGTGCAATGAAGTCCTCAAGAACAGCTGGGGATTTTCTGAGCTGTCAAGGTGACACAGCCTCAAAGCAATCGGTGCTGTTCAGCAGGATGAGACAAACACAGCTGGTACCTGGAGGAGATTAATTCAAAGAGTCATCTTGGCTGGAAGACAGAAAAAGATTTTGAGACACTGTGTATGTGGGGTAAAGAAAATAAGTAGTTCATTTTCTTAGAGCATTAAGCTGTAATGGCTGTCAAGGGGGATTACTGATATTGTTATGCCAGTGTCAGCACATGTTGTAGAACAGCTATATTTTTAATTTCCATACTTGCTTAATTTAATGTTCGGATAATCTGGCAAATGAAACAGGAGCCTCAAAGACTCTTTTTTCCCCCCTCTTTAAAAAAAAAAAAAAATCATTCTATTAAGAATGTTAAATTCTTGGGAGCAAGAGCTGGTGTACATGGAGGGCACATACTAATCTCATTTATGCTGAGATTTGCTTTCTGTTAAGCAACAGAAAAACAGCTAATCAAGCATAATTCAATAATATATCATCTGCAGATGCAAAGACTCAGAAGATTGGTATGGAGCTTTGCCTATTTACATGAACTGATGATCTAGGCCAGGTGCATTGAACTGCACGTGGGGTGTGGGTGCACACCTAAATAACTCCTCTGATGGCTCCTCCCCAGCTTTGGGCTAGCTGAAATCTGGGACAGCTTCCAGCGCACGACTGAACAGCCTCTGTGCTCATCATCGGTCCATGGCAGCCAAGGCAGCCCACTGCCCCGGGCAGGGAGCACCGGCCCAGCTGCCCCCATCCCTGCCGCCCAGTGTCACCAGAGGCACAGCCCATCACTTGAGGATAACATCAGGTGGAAGCTTAGATCAGCCGGTGACACTGCTGTGCCCCCTGCGTCACACCAGAGCATTTCCAGACATCCTCAGAATAACCTTATGCTCCTCACAGAAAACTACAGATGGAAAACCACGCTCTGCGGAGACAGCGCATTGCCACGGCTGGATCAGCGTGGTCTTCCCCATTTCCACGCTCACAGGCACCATGCGGCAGGCACTCAGGAGGAGAATTGACCCGTTCATTCTCAACATGCATCGTAGCATAAGAAAAAGGCTCCTTGTGTCAACAGCCCAGCCTACCTGCCACAGCAACCCTGCAAACAGAGCAACACGTTCGGCTCCCACGTGCTCTGTAGCTGCTACCGACACCGTACAAGGCAGACCAGCATCTCAGCTCTGCTGCAGCTGATGCAAGGGCAGCATCTCACACTGACGGCAAATCTTGGCTCACGTTACGCTGATCAGAGCTGTCTGGAGAAAAGCAACTTCATTTCGTGGAGAATTTCAATTACGCTTTTCTTTGTTTCATTCAGATTCAAGCCAAAATTTAAGGTGTTTGAAATTCCCTACCTAAGAGAACAGAGATGTGGCCCAGAGAGACCTTCTGGGGGCTGGAGCCACCGTCCCAACAGCCCTGGGCTCCTCCTCATCAGAGACACCTTGCCAAGGACTGACAAAGACATTCCTTCCAACCTCTGAAATCAAAAACATCCTCACTAAACAGGCTATTTGGCAAAGTGGCAAATTCTAACCCCTACATATTCTTTCAGTGTTGCTGTTATCCAACTTCACAGATTATAATGTCATACAGTAGGGTAAAAACCTCACGTTTCGCACTAACTTAAACCAGGTACCATCTCTTGCCAATGCTTCTTCTGGCTAACATCTGATACATAAGAAAAAGGCCAGTTAGGGAGGTTGGAGGGTTTGGAGTGCAAAAATTACCAATAATAATAATAGAAGGACTAGCAGTGAGACAGCACTATGCAAGAGGACGCGTAGACAGATGCACGGACCAATACACATATAAACAGGACCGAGCCGAGAGACATTTCTCTTTGTTCTCCGTCCCCTGTTTTGTTGTTAAGGCTCTATGCTAATTTCCATGGAATTACTACGGCACATTTGTAAACACACATGAAATGCAGACAGCTCTCTGCAATCACTGCTGTCTTGGGCTATTAAGTATAATATTTAGCTCAGCCAGATGCCGCCAGAAGTTCGCCAAGCCCATAAAACAAGATCAATCACATATTTTCGAAAATGAGAACTTGAAGTCATTTTAGAAGAGTTTACATATATGTTTGTGTATTTGTTTCCTTCCATCTGGCAAATTCCCTCCGAAGACAGAGAGCTGAAGCCCAAGGGGGGAAGTTTTTTTTGCATTCGGTCACCTCTCAGCAACACCCTCCTGAAAGAGGACTGCCACCGCTGCCCTCAGCCAGGGCGCAGGCACATGCTGCTCCTAACGGCATAGATCAGAGATGCTGCTGTTGCTTTTGACGGCACCCAAGGGAAAACCGGACCCTCTGCTGTCCTGCGGCTGGTTCCAGCATACTGTGGAGGCAGCTCTGCAGGGTGTTAAAACCCCAATGTCCAGCCACAGCACGTTTCAAGCCTTTCTCTCCCCTTAAGGCCGTTTGAAGGGGCTCTGCAGAGGAAGGATGTCACCACAGGCTTCAGACCCGCAAATACACCTGCACACAGGCACCCTTCCAGACCTGAGCACCTCAGTACGATGCCTGATGGGGACGAGCCATCACACGTGCAGAGCTTGAGGCTGAGGATGTCGGAAAGGCATCACTGGATGTGCTCTTCTCTCTGCACTTGTTTTGAGCCTCACGACACCTTCGCACTTGGGCTGTTGCTTTTTATGTTGAACTGAACCTAAGAGCTTGCACAGTCAGTTATCCCACAGCAAGACAGGACAGGAACAGGAAGATAAAGGACACTAACTTAGTAAATCTCTCACACTACAGCCCTTAATTAGGTCCTGATGCAGAAAGCACAAAGACCAGAAACTGGAAAACCACAGGAGGCACCCATGAAGAGCTACACCAGCAGCTGCCAGGCTGGCTGATGGCCACGGCACAGTCCAGCCCATGGATCAGCCCCCGTAACCGCCACCATCAACACAGACAGCAAAAAACCCACAGGAGAGAGGTGTGAAACAACCATCCTTTGAAGGAACAAGGTCCTCAGCACCCAGTGCCTGAGCCTGTCGCGTGCTCTGACCGTACCCACCCCTCCAGCACTCCGATGCTCGTTACCTGCACAACTCCAATCCAGGGGTTTTTTCTCAGCTATAGGAAGCTTTAGCTGGTTCCACAAACATTTCATGAAAATATTTTACAGTCCAACCACCTCCAAGCAGCACAAGCCCTTGCTGCAGCCACGTGTGCTTTAGCTTTGCCTTTGGGGTGTGTGTACTGAAGCACCCCAGCCTCTGCGCCCCGTGTCCCGCACCAGGTCCTGAGGGGAGATGGCTGCCTCTTCCCCGCACGCTGGACCCCGCCTGGTACAACAAAAGGCACCTCAAGGGCTGTCAAAATGCAACCGATAAGAGCAATGCTTCTAACACCACACGTAACGAGGATAAAAGTCCAGCAATAACAGATGCAAACAAGCCCAGACAGATGAGCGGCTTTAAAGTTGACGCAACCCTAAAAAAATTGCAACTTCGTCTCATCCAGAGAGCTTCCCCTCTGCTCCGCACAGCCACGTAGCCAAACCAGGGGCTCCAATATCAAACAACAAAACCCCCTGAGCAGGTGAAAACCCACGCTCTCGGCAGATAAAACCCACGCTCTCGGCAGATAAAACCCACGCTCTCGGCAGATAAAACCCACGCTCTCGGCAGATGGGCAGCACACGGGTCACACCAAACACCCGCCCGCACCGCCCGTGGCTCTCCCTCGCCCCAGCCCAGTTGTTTCCCCTTGATCCCATCCCACGCCAAGGACGTAGCGGAGCACACGGGAGCGAATCCCTTCCCGCAGCTGCGGGCGAGCAGCCGGGGAGCAGCGGCTCCTTGTCCCACGGCCAGCCATTGTGCAGAGGAGCATCAGGGCTGGACCTGGCCGGGGACCAGCACCGCGCGCACGTGTTCTTCTCGCAAACTAACCAGAGAGTTGGTTGCTAGGTCTCAAGTTTATCCACAAGGCTGCAAGGCTGAGCTGCTTGGCCCTGCCCAGAGCCAGAACACATGTTTGTGGGATATACAAACTGCTTGAAATAGAGGCCACAGAGGACCCATTAGAAATTCAATATTAGCTTTGTAAAATTGCTAATAATTAGCTACAGCTCTTTTCTCCATCACAGCAGCTGGTGACATGAAAGTGATTAAGTTTCTAATGAATAGATTAGGGTTACTGAATATATTAAATAACAAGGGTTTTAATCAACTGTTTATTGATTCCAGCAAGACAGTTCTGACGGCAAAAAAAACACTGGGTAGCAGTGGAATTTATTTATGGGCTAGTGTTCTACATCAGAAATAATTAAAAATAGATTATTTTTCACCAAATCTAGAGGTTTTTTCTCTTTGAGGCAGTTCAATATGGATTAAATTAACTGCAAATAATAAATTAAAGGAGAATTGAAAGCTAAATTCAGAGCGGAGAGGTGCTCGCAGCTTGGCAGTCAATCTTTGTTTTCAGTAGTTGTGGCAAAACCAGCCACGTATTTATTGTCTGATTTTAGCCAGCAGAGACAAAAGGTTGGACAGCTTGTGCCAGCGGTTTCTGACACAACCTCCTTGTTTGTCCAGCCTCATGGGAAGGATCCGTGAGGACCCCATCCCAAAAACCATTTGGGAATAGGATGGTGTTAACTAACCAGAAGGCAAAACTTTATTTGCACAAGCTCCTTTGCATAGGAAGAACTAGAAGTATTTTCCACCAGGGTGCAGGACGTAGCTATGAAGGGTACAGGCTCTCCGAGGGTAGCTGGGGGCTTGCACCCCAGTGTCACAGCCTGTGCCCAGCACCGCAGGGAGCCACGTGCCTCTGGCCGGGAGCGCAGCGGGGAGGATTCGGCTACTGCCGGGGCCAGGACGTGGACACGGGTCTTCTCTGAGTGGGGTCCCATTGGGACACTCACAGTGCAGCATCTCCCCATCCCCGTGACCCCTTGTGCCGGATACAACTGGAGAGCAGGGCTGGGGGCCCCACACCCTGTGATGTGCAGGGTAACGGCTGCGAGATGGGTCCCTGGAGTACCCGCACCCACTGAGCAGCACCCCACAGCCTCCCCTGCTCCAGGAGTGCCTCCTCATCACCCAACCCTCTGACTAGTGCTCACACGCCTTTTCCCCCCTGCTATTCCCCTCCTTTCTCCATTCACTGGGTACCACCGGGAGCAGGGCGAGTGTGCTCACGGAGCACTCCTGCTCCCCTAGGAAATTCCTGCAAAGACAAGCAACAGCCAGGAGTCAGGTCCCCCAACGCCCTTTTCAGATTAAGACAACAGTCCCACCTCGTAGCCTGGTGCTCGGGTTATAGCCAGCAAACCCCCATGGTAAAACAGAGCTTTTCTGCTTGGCTGCATCCCTCATCCTCGCCGAGTGTCAGGGGTTACACGTTACAAAGCAAAGGATCAGCCAGGGTCACTGTCCCAGCTGGAAAGACCTCTCTGACCAGCCACAGCAGCTTCGTGCTAAAAAGCTGTGAACCTGCCAGTGACATCTCATGTCCCGGCACTTGTAAACAAAGCTGAGAAACAATTTCTCTCTGCTCATCGATCTCCAAATCCAGCCAAGAGACAAGCAGCACATTTCACATTCTCTTTAAGCGGTTTCCATTTCTGCTCCTGTCAGGTTCAGAGGACCAGGACTGCATCCCTTCATGCAACAGGATCCAGGATGTTCTGCGGCTTTAATTACCCACAGTGGAAACCAGCCGGAGGAAAAAGAAGAAATGTTTAGGAGCACTAACTTTTTCCATGGCTCCAAAGGGCCGAACAACTTTCTGCCAGTATATACAGCTACCTAGGGGTCTATTATTTTATTAAGGGATATTTGAAGTGCTCCATGACATAAGCAGATCCATAATACATATATATACACAGTGCCTATGCATACAGAGCCATTTATAGAGCAAATCTTTCTAGCCTTGATAGTTTATAATGTAGAGGACCTTTAGTCTGGCATTGAACCAAAGCCAAATGCGGCATGTGCTCTTTAAATCAATGTGGTGCAGAGAAGGCATTTTTCCTTGGAGCCCCAGTGGAAGCAGGATTCCATGGAAGGTTTTGCTCTCAAAATGGCAGCGATTTGAAGCTGCCGTACGGGTTTGGATCAGCATGAGCGGTGCCTGTAAAAAAGGTCTTGGTGTGCAGCAGGCTGTTGAGGTAGTCGAAGATAAACCAGATTGCGTGTTTGTCTGCGGAGGGCTATAGGGTTCCACTGCTGCACACGTGACGTGGGGTGGCACAGAGAGAGACGGAGCATGTGAAAACAGGTTGGATCCGCCTGACTTTCACAGGCAACACAGCCATGCCATGTGAGTGCTGCAATCCCCTCTTCCCTCCCGTTCTGCATGTCTGTCCGCTGCTGAGCCTTCCTTCCCTCAGGAAAGTTAGCATACAGAGAAAAATAAAAACCAGATTGCTGACAATCACCTACTAGGCTTTCCTTGCACTAATGCCGGGTTTTAAGATCAGACACCAAGATGTGATCTGTAATATTAATATCTCTATATGATACCAACACCGCAACTACACATTTATGCCATGTAACATGACAAGTAACCACATATTTAGTCCTAGACAGTTAGATGCAAAGATCATCTACAGCCCAAAGCCCAAACACTATTTGACCAAGTTTTTCCTTTTTCTCATTCTGCTGAGTCTCAGTATCGTAGCTCTTAAACACAAGAGGGGTGACACAACCAAACGCTACCCACCTCCCAGTTCAGGTGAACATGCCCATAGCACCCGCACACTTGGGACAGTCTTACACACTCAGCCACCCTTGCTGCAGCTCTTCATCTCAGTGCTCCTTCCAAGGCTGGTCTGTGCACATGTAAAAATACGTAAAAACCGTAATGCTCTGAGAACCAGTTATTTTAGCTCTGGTCACTTAAGTCTGCATTCACCTGCTAAAGACATTTCATACTTTGTTGTTTGGTGATGCTGCTTAAATTCAAGGAAAAGTCCCACTGCAGGAACTTTCCTTTTTTATACACGCAAGGTTTTAATGTAATTTGGAGTTTTCCTAGGTTTTGTTGACCATGCCCTTCCGAGCAGGATACTTGGGGAGGAAACAGTTCAATGTTTTGCCCCAACCCCAGCCAGCTGCCACTCCAGCACTCACATCTTGTAAGCGTCAAAGGCAGCTTTTAGTTTGATTTTCCAGACAATTAACACTGAGACACCTGACCCCCGGATGGCGGAGATACCCCATGGAGACATGACGGGGTCTGACGTACAGGAGTTCCCAGCCACATATCAAACTGGAATCAGATCTTTAAAGCTGTTTGCATTTACCACCCCCCAATGGGGGCTGCTCTGGGCTGGCTTCTCATTTAAAGGGATGGTGACTCAGTTGGATGGTTACCTGTGTTCCTTAACTTACTTTTTTATGTCTTTAACTTACACGTTAACTGCGGTTCAGTTCAGCGTGCTGTCTCGCTGCGTCTGTATGGTGATTTTCCTCAGTGTCCAGGTTCAAACCAGCAGTCTCCACAGTCATCCACGCATACCTCATTGGGTCAGAATTACATTTACTTGCCCTGGGGCTCTAATTCAGCAAAGCCTTCAGGCTTTTATGACACCAGAAGTTTCAGCAGGCTGCCCTGGCCTTTCCTGGCTTAGATGCTTTGGGAGTAACGGGGAAAGTCTGGAGCACAGTCCTGCCAACAGGGATTCCCTGGGGGCTGCCAGGACACCTCTGGCTTGTGCTCCAATCTGAGATACACCCAGGACAGAGGAAGCTGGAGAGGTGATTTAGAGCATGGTTTCTACGCCACAACTGTAGAGCACTCTGAGCTGAACTAGAGTCAACATCTAAGTGTGGAGAGCAGAAAAGCTTCAACAGAAATAGAAGAAACCACAGCGGAGGAGGCAGCATCTCCCCCGTGTACCAGGACTGCTGCAGGAAACAAGTCCCAATTGGCGTCACAAGTCCCAGCTGGCATCAGCAGCACTATGAAATAAATGAAGGTGCCTTCGAGGCATACTCTTCCATCACAGCATCAGCCTTTTTTTCTCTCGCAATCCCAGAGGCAAACCAGCTGAACAGCACCACAGTGAAAGCACTAACAGAAGCAGTATTTCAGTCGTGCTTTCCTCCCAAACTCTGAAAGCTGGTCTTTTTTTATGACAAAATTAAGAATGCTTCCTTAGAGTCACTATCCCTATTGCTTGCACTTGTCCCGGTGTGTAGAAAGTGTCACAGGTAGAGAAACATACATACTCCTAGTCTTTAAGTATGTTTTTAACTTGCTCCTATGCTGACTTGGCCAAAGGAAAGCCATGCTGGCAGGCGCAACATGCAAGATAAATTGTCCAAGCATAGAAACAGCAGCAGAACATTTAATGGGAAAGGGGAACATGGTCAAGGGCAGTGACCCCAGTGACTTCAACACACAAGAGCCTGGGCTCTCCTGTGGTTACATCCCAAAGACAGCTGTCCCTTCTCCCCCAAGCCCCACAAGACCAGATAACAAGACCCATGATGTTCTCAAGAGAGACGTGTCAACCAAAAGCACATCATTCATCTCCAGGCTTTTCACCTAAAGCACACTGCAAGGTGGGGGTGGGGGGGGAAGTCTTTGCCCTCGTCTCACACTGATCACCTTCAAAACACACCCCCACACCCCCTGCTCGCTCAGCGGGGCGGTTTGAGAGCTGGAAGGCAGCATGATGGGCTGAGGAAAGCCATGTGCCCCTAGGCACCCAGCTTATCAGCTCCTGCAGAAACCCTCTCTGCCCCTTCTTATCATCTGCAAACTCATGCTCCAAGCTTCATTTATCTTCTGCTAGAGGGGCTGGTATCCAGAACGTGCTGGCAGGAACACATAGCTTCTTGAGCTAAGCAGCCATCTGGGAGAGCCTTGTTTCCAAGAGGCAGCTGGAAAATCAGCAGCATGGAACACCAGGAGAGGTATGTGGATATCACGCACCCAAGTCTGAGAAGAGCCCCCAGCGTGTTCCAGCAAGACCCAACCGTGCTGGCAGCTGACTACACCTTCCTGTTAAGTCCCTAAACTGCTCGGTGGATGGGGACCATACCATAGGAGATGGCGCACATCCTCACATGAGGGCACATGAGCTACGGATTCAGTCTCTGAGGTTGTGGGGTTGCTACTAGAAGCCACTGAGCATCCAGCTGAGCTCAGCAGGACTAGGTTAGATGTCAAACCTGCACCACAGGAATCATTGTGAAAACCTTCTCCAAGTCATTAACCCCCTCTTCCTTTCTTTCACCACTCCCATTTGATGAGTCCCTGGAAAGAGCAAGGTCAAAGATGAAGAAAGTAGTAAATGCTTTCAGGGAGGCATTGCAGAGAGGCTGCATGGCAGAAAGACCACTACGACCAAATCCATCCTGGGCGTTTTCACCATCTGGAGCAGCATTCACTCAAATAGGCTCCTTGCGAGGATTACCCCATCACCTTCAAGATCAAGTTACAATTTATAATGTTGAAACTACAGGAAAATATAGTGCCAAAGCTCTTCAGAGAAGGCAAGCGTCACTGGGTTGCCCTAAGATAACCTCCTGCTCTACTTTTTCCTCCCCTCTCTGCAGTAACTGCAAGGTACCAGACATGCATCCACAGGCAGATCCCACCACCGATCCACCCGGGTGCCCCTTCTCACTTCAAAGAGATGCGACTGCACGGAGCCAAGGAGGGGTGCTCAAGGCTGCCCTTATCACACTTCATCTGCACGAATTCCAGAGAGCCTCTGGGAATTTGAGATTTGTCAGCATTTCCCATCTCACATTTCCTACTGGAAATCTCTCCAGCTGGTGAGATGCCGTAATAGGTACCATTTAGCGAGCTAATGAAATCCATATGTAATTGTCAGAAAGATAATTGACACATTAGGACTCAGAGATTTGCATTGGGCTTTTTGCAGTTTACATCTCATGGCATGGCAGCTGCGGGGATGGCGAACAGGGAGCATTTAACAGCACTGCATGTGTGTCGTCTTTCCTCCTCAGATGAAAAGTCCTGCCTGCCCAAAAGGCTGGTTTAACGTGGCACAAAGGAGGCCGCTCGTCTCCTCTCCCTTCATGACATTAACACTGCTGTTTTGTGCCTTCCTTTCTGGAAGATTTCCACTAGGAAAATTCTTGCAAGGAGCACACTACCAACACGCTGTACTACTACAGGGAGATGAGTTCAACTGAACAGGCAGATCGACACACAAACTCAACGGTTCATCACTGCACGTAGCTTGCCCTGCCTGCTCTTTGGTTAGCCTTGGGTAAAAGCACAGAGCTGGACCTCAAACTCTAACATTTATAAAGCTGGGTGGTGGCAGACCCTCTTCTTCTCTACCATTTCCGCTTGCACATAAGTTTTGACTATCCCAAATACTTTTATCACCTGCAAAATTGGTCACTTCACCGTACACTTTGGCCATGGGGACTCCATTAGTGACCTTTCTCCACCAGAAAAAAAAATGATCGTTTATTCGTATCCTTTTGGCAGATACAAGCGTTCATCTCCTACCATAACTTATCATTAAAAGCCTTTGATGAGAAAACTTGACAAAAGCTTTTTGGAAATCCAAGTACACTCTGCAGTCTGAATCGAGCTCGCGGTGGAAAATGGCCAAAAATGCAAATTCTATGCAATCATCTAAAGTACATTTTCCATAGGTTGAGCATGAACGTCCCTTGGTAGAGGGGAAGCCAAACCTACCACATCGATCTTTACATCCAAGGCTCTTGGTTCAGGCCAAGGTATGAATTTAAAGGAGATCCTCTGATTTTTCTGTAGAAGCTTCGCAATGTGTGAATGCGTACGCAGACAACCACAACACTTTTGGGCTAGCATGCCATCTGGAAATCATTATAGAGCACAGACTTCCTCGTGGGATTTCATGCACTTCCCACCCGACATGAGAACAGCCTGTTCCTCATTGTTCGGCTGCTTCTGTTCCTCGACATATCAACTATAGACAGAAGAGACAGAGCAAGTGTCTCCATGCTGTGAGCTGCCTTTTTCTTCCTGCCCTTTTCAATCGCTCCTTTGTCCCCAGTTTCCCGTGCGGTAATTCTCCCCTTTGGCATTTTGCAAGGACCATCCCTCCTGCCGGCACAGGGCGATACTCCACACTTGAGCCCTCCGGGACGAGGGCAGTTTGCAAAACTCTTGGCCGAGGCCTGAAACCAACTGGAATGGGGAGATTTGGGGGTTCAGGTCTTTTGTTTTCTTTTAAATATACTTTGCTAAGCATGGAACAATGTGGGAATGACACAGAATATAAACTTCTTTCCTTTTCTAATTAATTTCACAAACTAGACAGGATCCATAGCTTTCCTGAGCTACCTCAGGGACCCTCTGGAGTGCCCCATATGTTCATATTTCAATCTCCTTTCTGTCTGCATTTTATGCATTCTTCCTCCAAAAATTTTGAACTCCCTCTCCCCTCTCTCCCCTGCTTTTAGGGGGATTTTTACAGGCATATAGAGGCTTCAGATAAAACACAAAGAGCCCAATTCTCCATTGCTATGTAGTTTTTGCAGTCACTTTTCCACTACTGAAAAGCAAAATAAAACGTCACTAAGAACATTTCTGATTTATACTCACCTTCTGCTAACTAAAGGAGACCAAAAAAATGCTACTCTGCTGCATATTCTTACAAGTTCTCCTGATTTGATCACACATCTCGAGGGTGAAGAAGCAGCAGGTAATACATGTTCAAACAGCTTTGATAACTACCAGAAGACCTCCCAATCTTGCGTTGCAGAAGGAAAGTCTGACAAAGCAAGAACATCTGGATGTAGCCAGAGTGGTTTGTGCATATTTAGTGAACAAGCTTATTTACCATCTAATTGTTTCCAAGCAGTTTCATCATGTTCTTAATGTTGTGTCAAGAGCAAAGGCAGAGCACTCAATGTGTTTAATGACCGACTTAAAGCCCCAGTACAAGGAGTCACGCGATAGTGTGAGAAATAATGCTGCTCTCTAAGATTTCAGCCAAGCAGAAAATACCTCCAAATAATTTTGTAGAAAGGGGTGGATGGCTAAGAAGCTTGAAAATGGAGACAGCAAATGCCCAGAAAACAGAGGGCCAATGAAAGGAAGCCAAAATGTGTCTTTTAAGAACTTTAGCTGAAGTCATGAATATGTTTTCATGAATGAAAGCCCGACTCGTGCCATAAACCATGGTGGAAGCAACTGCTCAGCCCCATCCACGATGCAGTTGTAGCCAGCTGGAGGCCAGGATGGGCTGGTGGATTGACTCATGGATGGACGGGGCTGCTGAGCTGCTGGTCCTGGAGCAATCACCCCAAACTTGTTCAAATCAGCAACACTTCAACAATTTTTTCATTGACAGCCAGTATGTTGCAAAAGAAGGAGAAGGAAAAAAAAAAGCCAACATTGTCTTTATTGCCTCTTGAATGTCAGCTGGCATACTGTGCCTTGGGATAATGTACCCTAATTATATAGCTAGCCTTCCAAACACACTCTTCAAGTCTGCCGCATGTGGCATTTACAGTTGCTGTAATAATACAACAGACAGCCAAGAAGCATAGCATAAGCACACCTCTGACCTGCAAGTGACCCCCTAATTAGTGGATGCACAAGGTTAACGAATGGAGCGCTTCATACAGGGAGGTGTGTTAGCAGCGTGAACTCCAACCTCCGTAAACTGGGAAATCTATGCCAGGCGGTGTTTACACATTCATTAGCGGCATTGGCGAAACAAAACACAACAGAAAAGCCCCTTCCTGTTAATATTATGCTCAGAATAAAATGAGAGGTCTCTTTTTTCTGCACGCAACAATTATTGCAGAAGTTGAATCATAACCATGGAATTAGGCGCTGTATTTGGAAACTGCAGGCAATTAGCTCCCAGTTGGCCCTGGATGCTTTGCCAGGGTTTGTCTACCATCACTACCGAGTCACAAATCCCTTGTTTTATCCTTTGGTCAGGAGTAAAATGGTTCTGGATGCTCAAGATTACAACCAGATTAGCACTTCGAGAGAGATGGAAGCATTTGGACCTGGGTTCAGAGGGTACATCTGGCTCAACACAAGAGTGCAAGACTTGGACAGCCCCGAGCTCTCCAGTGGGGCAAGTAGAGCCATGCTGCTTGCCACAGGGTCGGCTGAAGCATCCCCCAGACCCAGGAGACTGTATTTACACCCTCGCTCTCCCTCTCCTCCCAGAGGGAGGATTATACCACAATAACCCAGAAAAGGGGCGCATCTGACTTCTCCCCAGTGCTAATGGGTAGAGACAGCTAGGACTCAGGGTCAACCCCAGTCAAACAGCGGTAACCCAAGCCAACAAGCCAGGAGCTTCAGTGAAAATGGGGTCAGATTCCCCCATTCACCCGTTGGGTCCTCTGTCACAACGGAAAGGGAAGGTTGCTGTCGTCTCCCATCAGATGTATCAAAGCAGCTCCCAGCTCTGAAGTTGTAGTGGCAAATCAATAAGCGGGGTTATCACTACAAACTGCTGATCCCTGTCTCCATCACACAATGACACAAGCATGTCCCAAGATGTACTCAATCCTCAGTTAAACCTCCTAAGGCATGATCTAGACCTGACAAGAAATATAACAGGCAAAAATTGCAGAGAAACTGATGGGAGCACAGCCAGGACGCAGGGCCGTGCAATCACAGCAGTGCACACGGGTGATGGATAGAGCACGAGCAGTTTGCTATTAAAAAAATGGAAACAGCTATTTTTGTCAAAAGAGTAATTTTGGTGGGAAAGCCCTTTTTTGACAGAACACCAAAAATTTGGAAGCTATTTTTATATTTTCTTTTTAAAGAATAATCTAAACACTCCTGGCTCAATCAGAACAAGCCCAGTGGGCTCTAAGGATCAGGGACAGGAGTGTCAGCTCTGTTGACAAAACTGATAACCTGTAAGTTCTGCTAATATTTTTCCTACAAGACAAGACACTTCTTGGGTAGCCCATCACTTCCAGAGCCGTCTCAGTGCTGCAGGGGTGACACAGCCCAGCTGGGGACCAGTGCCACATGTCTCCTCCTGGAAGCATCAGCTAAAACCTGCACCCTTCATCACTCTCACAGCCGAGACACAGAGGATCCTGAGATGAGGATTTCACATCTCCCACCCAAGAATCTTCACTTCTCTGGACAACACCAACTATGTAGGGGAAAGAAGAAAAAAGAAAAAAGTCTAATTTTCCTGGCAAACTCACGGGCTGTAACCGATAAGTTGATCTCTCTCTATTGCTGCCAAAGTAAGGAAAGACTTCCCGTATTCGCCTCCTGCTTTAAGGGAAGTGAAGAGCAGAGCACTGCATTTCAGACAGGTATTTTTCAGCTACATTTGGGAGCAAATATTTCCTTTGATCCTTGGTCCAAGCTGGGATTTTCAGCAAAGCTGCTCCCTCCAAGTTATTTGTGGTGAAGGCAATTCCCCTCCAGCTAACGGCCGTATGGGAAGCAGCCCCCCAGACGGGCCCACTCCTGGAGGGAACGCTCCACGAGCGAGTTTCCACGTCATACCCAGCCTAGCTAAGCAATGCGAAAAGCCAGAAGAAAAGCAACGGTGGGAATTTGTTTAGCAGCAAAGAAAACAACAAGTAGCCAGAGGCTGAGAGAAGAGAAATCAGAGTAGTGGAGAAGGAGGGGTGAGTGCCAGCACCGGAGGGATCGGGGCAGAGATATCCCGGCGCAGTTTGCTGCACTCCTGATTGCGAACAAGGATAACGCAGCAGGGTGGTTTTCCCTGGAGAGGCTGGAGTTCAGCTGCCGGTAACTGTGGCTTATTCACTCCATTCCAGCCTCGCCGGCACAAAGCAGCCTCTACAGCAATGACACCAACAACCAAAAAAAAAAAAAGCTTTTCCCCCCTATTGGAAGATGGGCGGATTTTTGCTCTAATCCCTAAACAAACACATTTAATGCCATTAAACACTCGCTGGCATTACCGAAACGTATCATTCTCATGCTGGTGCATGCAGAGCACAGGCTGGATTTCAGAGCGCTGAGCTCCTGGGATTGCATTGCACTCACAACCAGCCCCCGGCCGGAAAAACAACTCCTTTGTCACTGTTCCCTAGGAATAGGGGGGAAGCGGTGAGTTAACTTCAGGGAAATGGGTAGTCTGGAAGATTTTATGGCCCAATATCTATAATTTCAAAGACCCAGTGAAAATCTCAAACCAGTTCTCTCTCCTTTCTCTTCTTATTCTACAATCTTTCTCTCCTTTACCTGAGTTTGCCTCTGCTCTTCTTTGCCAAGAATTAGGGCAGCTCAGAAAGAAGTGTTTCTTCTCTTGCAGAGCAATGGGGTGAGGGAACCAAAGGGAAAAGAAGGATGGCACCTCGGCAGGATATTTCCCAGCTCCTGACACTCCAATACAAAATATTTTCTCCCTCACATCTTAAAACCAGAGAAGACAAAAAACCCAGAACCTCTACAAAGTTGCATGAGCCAACATCAACTGATTTGAGCAGATATCAATTTTTTTCAGCATTCCTTCTCTTTCTTTTTCTCTTTTAAATAAGGAGACAGATTAACCTGGGTTTTGTTTTACTGCAGATCACTGGTAATTCCAAAGCAACACAGCATTTGCATGAAAAAAGTCATTGCTGGACCTGGGCATACTTAATTCTGTAACATTATAAAAGTCAAATTATCCCTTAAAATGATCCCTTTCTCATTAAGGGCTATTTGCGAAACTGGATTTCTCAAGACTTACATTTCCCAGACATTCCTGACCAGTTCTTTTCTGGGTTACACGGATAGATGTGATTATGTGGTTAGGAATTCAAATCACCGATATGATGAGTTGGACAGCGGTGGCCCAGCTCCAGCATGTACTCAGAGCCTGCTACCACCTGATTGCTGCTCTGTGGCCTCAGGGCAAGATGAGCTCTGCAGATGCTCATCCTTTGCCCATCGCTGTGGTAGGTCTTTTCCAGGCTCCAGGTGAACCAGATAATATTCACAGTGATAAATACTTGCAAAAAAAACAGTTTTGGAAAGCATCTAAAAATCACATTTTTCTAGGCTTAATGCAATGCCTCTGCACAAAAGGCATCTCCCACCCCAACTCTTCTTTACATCTTTCCCTGAAGCACATGACTACACTAAGACATGAGTACGGATCCACTTGGGCAATTCCTATCCTCCCATGAAGCCTTTTAGCACAAACAATGTAGTGCAGCTAGCGCTCCATGGAAGCAGCAAGGATGGGATCAGTCCGGTTGATGAAGACTGCACCCATCTCACACCCCCTTTACTGCAGTCTTTCTTCCTCAGAAGATACCACCCCCAGCTGCTCAGCAGCCACTCTCCCCTCCTTGATTTCAACACTACAACCAGTACAAACAGCAATTCCTTCCTGGTCAGACTTGCTTCAACTGGGACAGGTTAGGGAACAATTACTGGAGCAGCTTTGCTGTAGACTCGGAGGAGACGATGGCCAAACAACCAGCAAAAACAACCACAGTAGCAAGCACAACTGCAGGCTGAGGACAAGCTCCCAGCTTTATAAATACCCCCCTTGGTTTAGGGCATTAACACTTTAAGGAAATCACAAGTAGATTCTGCCTCCATCTTCTCACCCAGCCACTGTTTGCTGCTCTGCCTCATGCTCCCACACAGGGACTCGACCACCAAAGGAGACACCAGCACCTTTTTGTCCTCAGCTTCTCCACCGCAGGCAGCTTCAAGCACAGAGCGATTGCTACAGCAAACCCATCCCCAACACCCAGAGCTGCCGCCGAGCCTAAGACGTTGCTGTGATACCTCTGCTGTTTACTTGAGCAAAAGAAAGCTGCAACCTTCCCTTTGAAAGAGGAAGAAATTGGCTTCGTAGGACTATAATGATGATGAGGAGTTTAAATGTAACCACAAATATAAAACTTTAAAACTCTCATAAACAGATTTGAAAGGGAGCCAGAGGAACTGGTGCAAATGTGAGCTACTCTAGTACAAAGTAATAACAAAGACACAACTGCAAACCTGGGCAAGAACGAAGAAGGAGAATTGGTGAAGAGTTTTCCTTTTGTGCGTGTGCAGGAATTAGCTTGAAAATAGGACATTTTATAAGCAGGGCAAGATTGGGTTTGGTTTTCTTCTTTTATTTTTTGCACTCCTGGTTAATTGGTGAGCACAGTCAGAACGCAGACACATGCCAAATGCAGATGTGTCAGCCCAGAGAGGTTCTTCAGATGGCCCCGAGCCAGGTAAACATTTGACAGAAAAGCCCACCTAATTTTAGTGGGCCGAAGTCTGGAAAAGTGATTAACTACAGAAAGGCCAGTGTATTGCTTTGTACCTGGGGAATGCTGGAGCAAAGCAAAGGCTCTCAGGCCCTAATTAAAAAACTGCCTTTTCACTCGACGGAAAGCTGGAGCACCGTGAAACGAAGGAAGCTGGTGCTTTTCCAACAGGGCTCATAAAGCTGTCAATAAGTTGAGAAAGTGGCCTTGATGGTGTGAAAAGCCATCTCCAAGAAAAAAAAGACGAAAAAAACATCTTTGCTGTTCAATAAGGCCTAACAAATCATCTAGGATCATATAAATGGCAAATTTAACAGCAAATTAGCAGTGTTTATGAAATCTGGACAGTTAGCCAACTAGAAAAGACAAAAATCCAGAGCAGGTAATTATGAAATCAGATTCAGTGGGGGTTTTTTTAATTTTTTTTTTTCATCCTGGGCCTTTCTATTGTTACTCAACAGACTATTCAAGACAGCAGGGCATTGTCCTTCTTTTGGAAGCGAGATGTTCCTTTTGGGAGCATGATGCCAACAGCAAACACACCAGGCACGGCACGCCGCAGGGCAGCGCGGGCACATTGTCATCCTCGGGATCCCACCACGGTGACCATCCTCTGGCAGGAGACAGTTCTGCCGGGCTTCCTGCAGATCCACGGTGCAGTACAGACCTGGTTTCCAGATGTAGTTCTTGCAGCTGTGAGAAAAGTCCATCACCTTATCTTTACAGACTCCAGAGCTTCCAGAGGACTAAAATGGCTACTTCTCTTCATAAAATTAATGGCGTGCTTTTTATGGGTTTCAGCTACAGCTGGGAGCCTGATTTTGCTTAGAAGGGGCTGTTAATACAATTACCAGGCTGGTTTTACACTGTAAATTCTCGGTTGTTTTCTTTGCACTGTTTAGGAGTTTCTCATTTAGACATGCCCTGGAAATCAGGTAGGGTTGTTACCGCAGCTGTACTGAAGGTTATGCTGGCACTCGCTTTATAAAAAACATATTTTCAAGGTTTATAATGGCAATAAAAGTTTTCCCTTCTTGCCGAAACTTGGCATTGACACTTCAGCAGAGCTCCGGAGAACATTTTTTGGAAAAATTTGAAGAAAATATGCACACACTCCATGCAGTTTTCAGGCCCAGAGGCTTTAGAGGGCAGACGGGACTGGGGGTTTGTAAATGAGGTGTGGGGGCATTTCCACAGCATCTGCAGCACGGAATGAGTTATCCTCCAAACTACACGCAAGCTCAAAAGGGACTTTAATCTCTTGTCCTCCATTAGGAAGTGGTACCACATTGACTTCATTGCAGGCTGATAAGCCTCCTGATGTGAATACAGTTATAAATGCTTATTTTTAGGTATTTTATATCAGTGAAGTCCCCCCCTTACAGGGAAAATAAAGTGTACCAGTGTAAGTCCTTACACTACTATAATTACGCCAACACAGTTCTGAATGTGCAGTTATTAAAAAAAAAATCAGTCTTATCCAGTGTGACCATATCAAATATTAGCCAGTCTTAATCAAATGAGCAACGAACGGGGAGAAAGGAAGCACAGCTCAATTTAAGCATATTTATTTACCACTAGAAAAGCAGTCAGGAAACAATTTTCCCTTCCCAGAAGAGTTTGCGATTCCCAGACAAAATCAGATGAATAGTCTCAAAAATCTTCAGGTGCTGAAAGACAGGAAGGAGAAGGGAAACTTCGCTGGATGAATAAATTTGTGGGAGGATGTTTTGGGTTGGTTTTATCTTTATGTTGTTTGGTTTTTTATGCAAGATGCAACTTTCAGCCAAGAACAGATTTTTGTAATCTATTTCAGAAAATGTTGACTGAGGCCATTTAGGAAACTAAGCAAATACAGGAGAAGAAAAGTCCTTGCAAGGATAAATCTTTAAAAGCTAGGAAACTGGGAATGGTCAGATCTTGCAAGGGAGCACGGTTAGCATGGGAGCCCTGGAGAGATCTGTGCCATTAAAAATGCATGTTCGTAAGTGACCTGGAAAAGGGCATGAGCAGTGAGGTGGGAAAGTTTGCTGACAATACTAATTTTGAGAGCATCCTGATGAACTACAAAACAATTTTATGATACAGTGACAGGTAATAAAATGGCAGATGAAATGCAATGCAGATAAATGTAAAGGGACTTGCCCGGGAAAAAATACAATCTAAACTTCCTTTATAAAATGATGGTCTCTAAGGTGACCATAACACAGGAGCAACATCTTAGGGTTGTCACAGATGGATCTGTGAAAAATCAGCTCATTGCTCAGCAGCAATTAAAAAAATCCATCATTAGAAAATCTCAGGAGTAAAGAACAAACCAGAGAATTCCAATATGCCACTGTATAAATCTGTGCTTCACCTGCAGCCTGATGACCACATGCAGCTGTGCCCTCAACTCAGAAAGGGTATGGTGGCATCACAAAAGGCAACAAGGCTGGTCAGAGGTAACTGCAGCTCCCAAACGTAAAGGTCAAGCAAGCTAGGACTCTCCAGCCTAGAAAAAGAGTTGACTCTTAGAAGGAAAGGACAAAAGTCTATGAAACCACAAGTGATGTGGAGAGTTGGATACTGTTCACTCTTCCAACACAAGAATTCAGAAAGACCATCAAACGGCACTGTCAGGAGCCAGGCTCCAACCCAGTGAAGTAGATGACTCCCTGCCCTGAGTATATTAGCTCTCACTGCCAAAGGAGGCTGTGGATGTTAGGGGTTTACCTTGGTTCAAGAGAAAATGAGACAAGTACATGAAAGAAAAGTCCACCAAGTGCTACTGAATACACAAAATTCACATTTATCACAGTACAACTCCAGAATTGAAAACTCTTGAAAAATTTGAGTGCTGGGAGAAGTTATCATGTACGCCTGCCCTGTTACTGCTCCTCCTGATGCCTGCACTTACAGCCACTGCTGGAGTCTGGTATTGAGCAATCTGTGGCCATCACCTGTCCCAGCACGGCCATTCTTAGCTTCTTTTCCCCCACTTTGACATTTGTTACTTGCAAACTAAGAAAATTGTCAAAAATTACTTTCTCACACAGGTAGTTTTGCTCTCAAACAGCATTTTATAAGAGAGGAAAAAAGGTTCAGTAGAAACCAAATCCAATGCAGTTTTGTAGCCTGCCTGGAGCCACCCGGCAAGGGACCCACCACCAGCAGCACTGCGATGTCCCACTGCCTCCCCACTGGCAGCAGCACAGGATGGGACATGCTCCCATCCTCTTTAGATGGGACTTATATCCAGGATCAGCAGGCGAGAAACAATTCCTTGCACCATTACCTTTTTTTTTTTTTTAACCAATTATGGAACAGATAAGAATTTGCAAAATACTAAGATTTCTACAACATTTTAAACTTCAGAGCAAAGATTGGCATAACAGATCTGTAATCACCAACATTCTCATTGCATCAAGCTCTGTCTGCAACATCAACACCAAATGGTGGTGAAGAAGAGCTGGACAGTCAGCCTTCAGGACTGGCTTTAAGGAGCCACTGCTGAGCATGACATCAGAAAATGAGACCCAAGGGCTATGTAGGGCAACAAGCAAGAGCTACCTCTGGTCCTTCCCTTTCTTCCAACGTTTTTTCCTTAGTGTGGTTTTCCTTCTCATTTACCTCAATCAATCTCTTCTCATTTCCAGTCCAAAGCCAATTCTGCAGGGATTCATGACAGTTTTGTTATTTTCACAGGACAGCAGCCACGCTGAGTGCTAAGTTAATTAGCCATCACCTTCCACTTCCCCTGCTTAGAGCAGATTGAAACAATCACTCCTTTTTAAGTCCATCTTCATCCCTGCCATAGCCAACCTGATCAGGACTGACCCAGTCAGTCTAGCAGAGAGTAAGAACAGACCCTGAAAAGCCCTTGCCATGGTATTTTTAGGATCAAGGCCCCTACAACAAGGGTATGCTGCCACTGTATGTCTGCTGATAAATTTATAAACTTTAGGGTTAATATTAGAGCATGACAGGCTTTGATAGTGCTGATACAGAATGGGGAACAAGGTGACTATGATATCCAAGGCTTATGAAGGACATTCTTTTCCTGTAGATTGCAATCTGACTGTATAACTAGTAGAACAGGAAATTGGGACCTTTCCATCTCTGTTTCAGTTTATTTTATCCCTTTGAAATGAGTAAGAGAAGAGTCTGGTCTGCACAGGCAGTTCCACGATGGAAAGGAGGGCCTTTGTAGGTCAGCCCTGAGGCTGGACAGTGGGCTCTGTTGAAACAGCAGCGACTGGACCTCTGATCATTCACTGAATGAACTTTTTTCCTGTATCAAAACCTGGCATCAGTCTGAGTTTCAGTATGCCCAAAAGTCCTTCTCTCATGCATTCTCTATTTGGCTGTTCTGGTTTCCTGCACTACACTAAGTTTAGCCCTGGGCCAAGTTCTGATATCATTGACATCTCACCACCCCGCTGACGTTAATTCAGGCATCCTGTTAGCCACATCTGGCAACTCTCTTGCAATAAGTGTATTTCTGATCATTGCAGTTACCCTTTATCCACAGCCAAGAAAATGCCTCCAGCAACATCTCCAGCAAGCAAGTCTGGTCCATAGATTTTTTGTCTAGTGACTGATAATAGAACAAGGGGCAGTTTGGGGCTGGCAGAGACCAGAGTGGCATTGCAGAACCTGTCTGCAGAGTCTCAGAGTGACCACCTTGGCCATAATTATGGCTATTATAGCTCATTTTTAGAGAAAACAGACATCTCACCTCTGAAGCTTTCCAATACTGACAAGTATCTGTGCTACCTTCCCATCACCCCTGGCAACAGCCCCAGGTACCTGCAGCCTAGACAAACAGAAGATGCTAAAGATTAACATTTACGTGTTACCAGGAGCAGCAGCAGCAGACATTGCCCCTGTCCCTGCGGGGAGCAGGGTACCAGGCAACATCGCTCCTTCGGCTGCCTCGCAGGGAAGGTTCAGGGCACGTCAGGGCATTCCTCTGCAGATCTGAAAGCAGATCTTCCAGGACTGTTGTGTCTCTCCCAGGAATAAATTCCTGACCTGACCTTACCTTATGGCGGAGACCACCGCTGTGAAATAAAATATGACTTTTGAAGTTGTGTTTTTATGATCTATGAAATCACCCAGACCTCTTGGGTAAATAAATTCTGGATATGAAGCTGACCTCTTAGCTTTTAGCATATCAGTAAAGCCTTAAGGTTATTCATTAAGCTTAAATAACATCCAAAAAGCTCTGTTTTCTGGTCTTTCTTAAAAATCCCAAAGAGGTAAAGCCTCATGGTAAATTTTGCTTCAAATATCAACTGGACATACAAGTTCAATAAGCGTAATATCTTAACTGCAGAATGCCAGAGGCAAGCAGTGTTATTCACACCAGGCTTTTGTAACGTTATTTCACTGTGCTGCCTATGTTGCCTCTTTAATACTCTATCTTAAAAGATTGGTTTCAGAGCCTCAACTGATTTCAGCCACCAAGCAAGGAACTAACAGTCTAGGCACAGAGAAAAGCACCAAATTTCATTCCTCAGAGTCCTCTTCTGTCAGTCACCAAAGCCCAACTTGGCATCACACGATGGAGGGCCACAAACAGAACTACAAGTGGGCTAACAACATGGAGAGGAAGGACAAAAATTAGATGAAGAAGAATGCCTTCAGCCAAAAAGAAAAGCAAGTATCAATCCCATCCCTTCTTACAGGCAATATTCCAGGACATCAGAAGCTGAGAAACTGAAATCCAAAGAAACATGCAATTAAATTGCAGAACTAACGCAAGAAGTTCTTCAGGCTACAGACTCAGCCAGAATCAAGGCAATAATTGATATTACTTATTAACATCAAAAAAATCACATAAGAATTCTAGAGGAGATATCAAACCCTGCTATCACCCCGCCTTAATTTCTCAGGAAGCACAAGGCACAATCCAGTCCCAGAGGGAGAACACAAAACCATCTAGGTCTGACTGGTATGATCTGACCAATTGGTGGCATGAGGTTCTCAAGAAAGATTTGAGTGTAGTAAGAAGTCTAGTGACAGGCAAAACCAGAAGAAGTATTCTATGATCAGGGGACAAAAAGTCCAAACATAGTCTCCACACCAATTTCTAGCACCTCTCCCCTATCTCCAGAAAATGGCTAACATTACTTGGACAGAAAAAATCCAGCTGCTGCCAATTATAACCCGGTATATCTGTCTGTTCCAGGAAAATGGGGTTAAATACCTCACTGGTACAAATCATAACTTCCCTGAAGTCAATGCCAGTTTGCCTCTGCCCAGAAGTGAACTGAGCTGTATTTTGGTGTGGTCAGATTACAGTAGGTGTTGTCCCTACACTCCTCAAGCACTTTGTAATTCAAACCCATTGGCACGGACAAAAAGTCTCCTACGGACTTCCCTTGCGCCTGAATCAGCCTCTACATCTCCACCTCTGATGGAAACGGATGGGAGGATGGAGGCAGGGGCCAAATCCCTTTCCCTGCCTACATGAGCCACTTGGTTCACATTAACTGTAAAAGCCACATAAGACTACAATGAGTGATTCATAGGGAAAGGCAGAGAAGGAGGAATAGCAGTTCTCATGCAGCAACGTCTTTATTAGGAGACTGGAGGCGAGGAGGTCTCGGGATTGTCTGGAACGCACCCAGACCTTGAGAGATCCATCTATCTTTCAGTATGATGTAACCAAACACACCCATATGCCAGCTGGTTTGTGTAAAGTCTCTCCTATTGCCCTCCAGCCATTCCTCCAGCCCCTGGTATGACACTTTCCCAGCTTGCTGAGCTCACTTCCCCTCGTAAGAAGGATTTTTGATGAAGTGGAGCAATGCTAACCACATGGGCTTATTCACTCTCACCCAAATCATCTGCACCAGCAGGCTTGTGCTCAGGGGATGTAGGATTTCACACATCGGCTCATAAGGACCAAGCAGTTCAGAAAAATAATACACACCCGGGATGGAGTGCACCTTGCTGCCTGCATCCTTTTGTTTAATTTTTTTTTTTTCCCCCCCCAAAAGATCTTCGTAGTCAATTTTCCTTCTGTTTTCACTTGTTGACTCAGCTGCACTCACAGCCTGAGGTGATGGATCTGGCATGGCAGGGCCCCCATTCCTGCAGTTCACTTGCTGGTAACAGCTGGGATCACTGTGGGTCTTTGGCATATAGGTTCTGGTTTAAGTGGAGAAGAAAAAAATCTCCTTCCTTTAAGGCATCAAAGAAGGAGAGCCAGGAGGTGGTTAGTAGCCTCACCAGAGCTAGTAATGTGGAACTGGGGATCAGTTATTAGGATTAAAGAACAATTTGTTATTAGTTAACAGGTAACCTGCTGTCATCTGCCTGATCAATGACATATCCTGGACATTATTCTAACCATACCTCGTTGTCACCTTCTATTTTTGAGACATGCCTTATCCCACAATAAAACTTGGCAGATATTTGACTGAAGGTGTTACACGAAGATATTCTCAGTACGGTTCTTCACTGAAAACTGTTCCCACCCTGATCCATTGGAGCGCCCATTATATTTCTAAGCTGCCTGCAAGATCCTGGGCATCTTCATGGGATGGACCACTAGACTAGGTTATATTCAGCAAAGATATTGCCATGACCTTAATTTAAGAAGGGCTGCAAATTCCAGGCGTATTTTCCTACACCAAGATATTCCTGCTAGTCACCTCACAAGGGAGCTGCTTGAGCCATAACTCTGCCGCAGTAACCAAAATTGGTAGGCTGCAAACAAGGTCAGACATTCTGGAAGATATCTGAAATCCCCACACTAAATGTCATCTTCTGGAGGTCAAGAACCTCATCAGGCCCTGAGAAAATTTGGCAAATGATAATTTCCAATGTGTACACCATTAACGCGTGGCTGGTGTAAGTCTCCCCAAGTCACTTCTGCTCAGACACCTTCCATGGTGTGCAACGAGCTCTGCAGGTGGGATACACACAATCGATGGGTGCAGAATAATTATTTATTGGTTAATATCCCCAGGAGATTTCTAGGAGTTACATGCTACTAGGTTAAGTATTAGCACACACAGTGAGTGTGCTGGCCAAGCAATCATCAGCCAGGTGTGGATGTGTTAGCCTTGTTCAAACAGGCTGATTCTCAGTCTTCATCGTTGCTCTCTTCCATTTTTCCACATTTTTCCTTACAGCTTTGTAACTTCATTTCAACAGTTTCCCTCTTGAATCTTCAAATCATTATCTCAAGAATTACACTCTTTTCCCTTTTCCTACCTTGCATGCCTTCAGCCGACAGACTTTCTCACAGCTCAGAAGCAATTTTCTCAGCAAAACGGAGCCAAGGTCACACAGCTGTGCTGCACCAAACCAGGCCTTGGGTCTGAGAGCTCAACTCCTGGGCTGTAGGTTACATTGGGTCATCTTGGCAACCTGGGGCTCATTTTTCTGGCTTACAAAGATCTCTGTTGACTCCCAAGGCAGAAATCCTGCTTTGTCATTTGAACACGGAGTTTGAAGGGTGAGCAGCCAGGATTTTTCCCCAAGGGCCAGGCCAAGGCTAGGCTAAATCACACAGCAGCATGTGTGTCCCCTCCAGCGCATGAGGAAGAGTCTGCCAAACACTCGATCACCAGACCTGCAAGCATTGCACGCACCATGCTGCACGGGATGGGTTGCATCAGCATATGCCGGGTCCCACCACCACTTCCCATCACTAGTGAAACATTACCAAAAGGAAAAATAATCATTTCCTCAAGGCTTTAATGCGTTGAGTGGGGAAGGATGTGTTGTTGCCGTTGATGAACGGCAACCACTGAACATCCGTGAGGTCAGCAGCTGCTGTGCGAATACATTTCTTTCAAGGAAAAGGACAAAAAGAAAAGAGGAGCTTCAAAGAAACAGCTGGGAACTCGCCCTCAGGAGTGCTATACTGAGCCTCACTACACCATGAAGGCCACAATTGCATTTGCATGGGAACACACAGCAGCAATTGAGGGCCAGGGGACACCCACCCCAAAACAGGATGGGCCTGAGCCAGGAATGAGCACCACGTTCATATCTAGACAAGTGGAAAGATCTAGATAAAGGATGGGGAGAGGGGATTCCTGGGAAAACACTGATGGAAGTGAAATGATTTTAGAAAACCTTAACCCTTCCAGTCAAAAAGAAACTTTTGCCAAAAATATGTTGACCGTTTCCACAAAGAAAAATATGAGCTTTTGCAATATCAAGCTAACATGTCTCAACAAAATTTTAGTTCAACAGAACTAACCTCCTACTGAGAAGCAGTTTTAATGGACAGTTCTCAGTCAGCCCTATCTAACCATTTAAAACATCTGACAGAGCATGTTATAGGAGCAGCAGCTGGATGAAACTAACTTTCCTCCTCCTCTTCATGAGCACCAACAGAACCAGCACAAAACTCCACCACCTTTTCTCACTTTATCCCCCACATTAGTCAAACAATTAACTGCAAGCAGCAGTCATTGTGGCTTCAATCTTCATCATCTGTGAACGAGTCCGTGAGTTTTTGTGAGCCAATCCATGACTTCATTACTCAAAGCTGCTATGAATCCTTTTCATCCAGTGGACCGTTCACTCCAGTGCGTTTGCTCTCTATTACCCATGTGTGAGACTGCTCGTACAAGTCGCAAAATATCACTGCTACTACCTCAGTGGATAACAAACTTCTAAAGACAGAAGGGAGGAAACAATCCTTCTGTTCACACAGAACTACTCCTGTCCTTTCAGAGGACAAGACAGAAAGAAAAGCCAACTCCCAAACAAGGCATACAAGTAGAAAAGCATTCTTATGGCTGCTTGAATGGCCACAGATAATTAGGAGGATCAGCCCTAGGCAAGACAACTGATGTCACTACTGAAAGAGAGAGATGCAGTCATAGACATTGCCTTGTGACAGTGAGAAATTCACCTAAAGACAACTAAAAGAACATCTAAAAAGCCCAGGGTATCCAATACAGAATACCAGGTTGAATGAACTCCAACACCACCATAACACCCCACAAACACAGCTTAGATTATCATTAGCAACACATTATCATCCAAGACACTTAACCATTAGACGGTATGTTTAACCAAACAAGTCTTTTATTTCGCTGCTGCAACCCAAACAGCATCCTTTGGGCTCATCCCAGTACAAGGACATCTGTGGCTCCTAGCACACATACTACGTGTGCCATCACTGGCTATCTCCCACAGCATTTTCTGTCCTTGGAAAGGTTCATCTTTAGCAGCTTTCAGGTAGAAGCATTCGTGATTGGAAGCTTGCCATTAAAATGTCGCTCCTAGGGTCCTACAGCAGAGTTAGAAGGAAGCTGGACCAGAAACTGGACTGTAACTCATGGGAACGATGAGTCATTTGAGATGAAACCAGCAGTCATTATTTGACAAATTAACCTTCTCAGAGAAAAGTAAGTTTCTAATACACCTGCTCTAGATGATAGTGTCAAGATTTAAATAGGCACCAGATTTGCATAATACCCTTAAGATAAGCAGCACTACGCCAAAGCCCTGCAATGCATGAAGGATTTATTTCATGTCTTAGACATTTCTGTATTCCAGAAGAGGCCATTCATCATTGTGCCAATACTTCAGAGAATTCACTGAAAGCTCCAGCAGCTCTAGATTATCGGGGAATTATATATTTTTCCCCACTGAATAATCATTCCCAGAAGCCTGCTGGGGGGCGGGGGCGGGGAAAAATCCCGTTTTCATCATGTAGGCTAATGACACTGCAAGCGGTGACATTCACTTTTAATGACTACCCAGTCAAAGACATTGAAACCTCTTTTTTTGACCAGTTGAATGGATCTGTTCATTATCACTGAATTTCAGGCTCTATTTAGCTACATACTGAACATCTTACAGACAGATCTTCATCGATGCCCTGGCTACATAGGACCTCTACAAAAAGAAAAAATTCCAACAGTTATTTCACTATCACTGTTGAGAGATTCCTCCTGACTCAGGGACCATAAGAACGGATATCCCCATTCTCGTGGCCTGTACTCACAAGTCCTATCCATACTGCCAGCAGTACATGTCCAACTTGTGTGATAGAGACCCCACACCAACATTGCCACATCCTGGCAAACCCAGATTAAACCTTTCCGGGAGTGCAGATCTCTGAAAACTCACTATTGCCTTCCTTGGCACCCAAGCTGCCCAGCAAGGACAGGAATACGTCCAGCAGTTGGCAGCTGGAGAGTGGCAACAGATTTAACCCAAACGTGACTATTTTGGTGGTCAGTACAACGTCAGAGGAACCTGGGAAAGCCAACAGCAGCTCAAAGCTTGTGGACAGGTGGGATACTAGGAGAGGTAGAAGTTTGTATCCCAGTAGTTTGAGAGCTTAACCTGCTTAAGCTCCTCTTGAGACCACCAGGCTCGGATATGATGGTGATAGGGCTGTAAAACTTCCCTGTTGAGACTGACATATTGATCAATCCAGAAGCTACATGAAATTTGTCCCATCTGGAAAGAACTCTACATGTGGTATCTTACCTTCTGTATCCTGTGAATAACCTCCAGCCTCTGCTTTGATACACATGTGGTTTAATTCGATCAGTTTTCCCTAAATAGGAAAGTGACTTTCAGGGTGCAAGAATCACGTCAGGCAGCAACGTTCAGAGTGGGAAAACCTTCTGATAAGGGGAAGGAGGTTACTGTACATCAAAAAAACTGTACCATCACTGCTGGAATCACTGGAAGTTACTGCTGTGTTATTCGTTCACTCTGAATCTTCTGCTGTTTCTGCAAAGAGGTCCTTGGAAAAGACCATTAGAGAAAGCATGCTTGTACTTTAAATGCATGCTGTCAAGGATCATGGACAGAAAGTGCGCACAAATCTCTATTATAATCGCTCTTACTTGCTGTTAACACTTGAAAACACCTTTGAAGACTAGTAACTAAATACACACAGTCACTCAAATGAGGATGCCAGTGCAGGAATTACGCCAGGGGCTTCCTTGCTCTGCTGTTTTCAGCCCGAGTGCTAAAACCAACCTTGCTAATGTGGATCTCAACCTCGCTGCAAGATTACAGGTCTGTCCATGCCACCCAGCCCAATGACCTGTTCCATCCAGATCCAACAGCTGCGCAGACCTTTCAATAGCATCACATACACGAAGATACGTACTGAAAGACTACATGAAACAGGCTGTAGCACAAGCCCAATCTATATTGGTCACCAAGGAATCCCAAGGAAAGACAAACATTTTGAGTACTCCCAACTATGCAAAATATTTCCTGTAGTAGGCACCAAAGAACCCAATCCCAAGTCCTGGCTCTGCAGAAAAGAACATTCTGTTGCTCACAAACTGATTTTTTTCTTTTTTCCTTACTGCTCTTCTGTACACTGACACAGAGAGGACATGGCTAACCAGCTTTGCCAGCAACAGATCCAGAGGGGCAATAGACTCCATCCAGAACCTTGTCTGCTCTGGTCTGTTATTCATCCCCAGCCGCCCTGGAGAGCAGCATTACTCCCTCCCTCCCTCCCTCCCACCAGCGGCTGTACCCAGCCCTGCATACCACCTTCCTCATGGCACTGAGGATCAGAGAGGCAAAAACGTCTGCTGAAAACAGAGAGTACCTAGTTCATCAAAACTATTCACAAATCTGAGCCAGATTCAGAGCGCTGTTACCTCCCTCTCCCAAAACAGCAATCAGGGAACAGCAGCATTTTGCACAGTCACCTTCTACATGGAACCTGCCTGGTTTTGTCACAAGCTGAGATGTCTCTGAAAAAACAGGGAGATGAAGCAGAGGGATCCAAATCCATGCAGCCTACAGCCAGGCACAGGGCAGACTCCAGCTCTGCAATCCCCCAGCCCTGCACCCCAAGCTGGATGACTTCATCTCCTCTCACCGCACTCACTGCTGCACAGATCCCAGCTGGAATAGTTAGCAGGACAGCTGTGCGCTGCTTTACAGTAGGAAGACTCTTTGGTAGAGCAACAACTAGAAGTGTAATCATTTTTTAAATGAAAACTGATCCAAACCTGACAGGGATGCCAGCACAGACCGAGAATCCCAGAGGAGAGGCTTTGCTTGGGAGATTTCTGGAATTTCCTGCTTCTGGACCAATTAGAAATAGTACAAGATCATAATGATATATTCTGATGACAATGGGCCATGTCACTCATCATTCTGCTTTTGGCCTGAAGCTTGGAATTATAGATGAAATAATGGGAAGAAGAAACTTTTTTCTTTTTTTTTGCACTTGCAAGGTTTTCCTCAAAGACTCTTCAGGGAGATAAAAGTGTTGTTCTTCCATCTGTATTCTTTCACCCATCCCATCTTTATAGACCCTCACCTGGCAAGTTACATATGTTTCTGGAGTATGTTCTCAGGAATTTGAGTAAGGGATATTATAGTTGTAAACGAGAACATCCGCATTGCCTGGCAGACAGTGCATTGACTGTGTTCAAAGGAGAATAAATCACAGGCATGTCAGAAAGCCTTGGAAAAAAAAAAAAAAGGAAAAGCCAAGGGGACCTTGATCCATCTCAATTAGGTATTTTTGCACTGTTAAAGTTTCTGGGCACCCTGTAACCTTTCATACATCAACACCATCAATAGCCCTAGGAGATAAGGAGGAGCTGTTACCCCCACTGTTCTGATGGGGGAACCAAGAGATGAAGAACATGGGCCTAGACAAGGTCTTGAATGTTGTCTTTATAAACTCTCAATGGATACCTTCACACTGGGCAAGGCTTCCTCTGAGTTGTATTGAACCTTAATGCGTACTAAATCTGTCACTGCCTCAGTCCGAGCTGGAAGAGGTGGTTCATGCTGACTAAGCCACCATTCCCCACCCATTCGATACTGTACATTGCACACAGTTTCCAACTCTGACAACACTGTGGTTCCTACCACGGTACTATCCGACCAAGGACTCAGGTCCCATGAGTTTGGTACTGCACATTCATCTAACAAAAGTAAGACTGTTCTTACAATTAGGAAAGCAATGAAAAAGTTAAGCTGGAAGGGACCCCTGAAGATATGCAGTCGAAGCCCAAGCAGAGCTGTCTCCAAAGCCAGACTAGGTTGCTCAGAGCCCTGCCCAGTCAATTATTGAAAACATTCAAAAGATGGAGATTTCTCAGCCTCCAAGACCCTGTTGCATTGCTCCTTCGTGAGCTGAACTCAGTATTTAGCTTTGCCATTCTGTTTCAAACCATCGGTGGCCAACCCCTCCCTGTGCCACGGCAGGCTGCCCAGCCTTTCCATCCACTGCAGTCACCCTGTACCCACCCACTGACTGCAAACCTTCTGGGGGCTCTTCCCCATCAGGGCTAAGCAGCATGCACTCCTTCCCACCAGTCCTATCAACTCTCCCATTTTACACAACAGGGCCAGCAGGTCGAGGGAGAGCATTCTGCCCATCTACTCCGCTCCAGTGAGACCCCCCTGCAGTACCGTGTCCAGCTCTGGGGTCCCCAGGACAAGGAGGACATGGAGCTGTTGGAGTAAGTCCGGAGGGGGCCACAAAGATGGTCAGAAGGCTGGAGCACCTCTGCTATGAGGACAGGCTGAGAGTTGGGGTTGTTCAGCCTGGAGAAGAGAAGGCTCCAGGGAGACCTTATTGCAGCCTTCCAGTACCTAAAGGGGCTTATAAGAAAGATAGGGACAAACTTTGTAGCAAGGCCTGTTGCAATTAGACAAGGCGTAATGATGTTAAACTAAAACAGGGGAGATTCAGACCGGATATAAGGAAGACATTTGCTATGTGAGGGTGGTGAAACACTGGCACAGGTAGCCCAGAGAGGTGGTAGATGCCCCATCAAGGTCAGGCTTGACAGGGCTCTGAGCAACCTGATCTAGTCAAAGATGTCCCAGCTCATTGCAGGGGGTTGGACCAGCTGAACTTGAATAGTCCCTTCCAACCCAAACCCAGGAAAAAGGCATGATGCCCATAGGAAAGGTAGATAAGACCTGGCTGAGGCCAGCCAATATCACTCATACAGCCCACTCCTTCCCTGCGCCCGAGAGGCCCTCAGGAAAGCAAGTGGCTGGGAACGGGCTCCAGGCCAGACGAATTGTCCTGGCAGGCCAGATGCAGCTCGTGAGCCAGACACTGGGCAGCCCAGCTTGAGACTATTAAACAGCAAAATCTCATCACTGTTTATGGCTCAATCCAGGCTCACATGCAAGCCCTGTATCCCAAGCTCCTGACCCAAAACATAGACAGCAGGTTTTCAAAATCTGGACCCAAGCCCAGAGCAGAATTTTCCAGCTCTGGCCACCTTATTTCACTGGTGCTTTTGCATTTCTGATGTCAGTATCATTTTAGGTAATATGTTTCAAGTCAATTCACTGTCTGGCCTTCATGCACATACAATGTCTGACAAGCAAATAAAGAAAAGGAACATATATTTGATAGATTTAAAAGCTGTTTCCATTTGGATTTCCTTTTAATGGAAACATTCTGTTGGTCTTTGGTTTTGTGGAAGTTGAGGGGTGCTGGATTTTTTAAATAGAACATAATTCAGGGGCCAAATTTGACTTAATGGGGTCCTGTCAATCCCTTGAAATACTGCCTCGGAAAACTGCAATTAAAAAAGTGTTTCAAAACAATGGGACAGACACTAAAGTGGATAGGGGAGATTGTTGAAATGGTCTCCAGCTCATTGCCTGGCTTTTTGTGAATTCTGCATGATCTTTATATAACCATGCTTTTAAAATACAAAGTAAAGTAAAAGAAAATACAGAAGCTTCATATGCAGATGTCGTTATGTTTCGTGACTAACCCAGAAGTAGTTGCCATCCAGGACTCGAGAAGACCACTGCCGACCTGGACTAGGAAGTTCAAACCCATGAGCACATGGCGACCAAAGCAACACAGCACACGTAACCTAGCACTGACGGGCAAGGACAAGAATATTTACATGCCCATTTTTGCACGCAGAATTCAACACTTTAAAGCAAGTCTACAATCAAAAAACCAAGCCACTCTGACAAAAATCCCTAAGGAACAGGATATCACTTCTACTGTCCAAGCACTTGTAAAATATGAGTAACGGTGGAGAAATGGGTTTCCAGATAGAGAAAATTGCTGGATTTCTCTGCAAGCACGTACCACAATACTTACTGAAAAAACGTTATTTTGGTAGATCTACATTGTTAGAAGTATTTGGCAGAGAGCAAAGTGAAGTTGTTGCCCTTACCCTCCTCCCTTTGAATGACTGAGTAGAAGTTTTGCTGCTCCAGAGGCCAGCAGAGCCAAAATCCCTCAGCGACAATCTGCCCTGGAGAAATAAGGCAGATGGAACCCAAAGCCATGGACTAAATTAACTCGATGGACATTTTAGAGTGATGGCCCATAGAGTAAGGGAAATAATATCTGTGAAATAATGTGGACATGACACAGATGGTATGGAATAAGGGGTGGATAATGTCCTGGCTCTGGCTGGGATAGGGTTAATTTCACAAGGAGCCAGGCCAGGTGAGCGAGGCCACCAGACGCAGGAAGGTCTCGTGCCTCTTCGCTATACGCACCCCGAGGCTTCACGGCAGCTGCACATCGGACAAATGCACAAATTAACACCAACAACCTTCCCAGGAGCCAGACACCAACAAATTAGTGCAAGCAAAGAGATTCCACCAAATTCCACTACCCAAGATTTCAGAATCTGCCCCGAGTTTTGTGTTATTCTTTGATTATACTGACATCTAAAGGTCATCATATTAACTGTGTTAAACTTCCCGGTGTGATGCCTTTTTTCCCCTTATCTGATCTCATCTCTAAAAAAAAAAATCAATGAACATTTGCTACATTGTTAAGAAAAATGGAAAACTTGTAATACATTAAAGACCTATCACTGATTCGGTTTTTAAATAAAAGGCATGGGAAAAAATAAAAAGAAGTTTATGTCTGTTGATACAAATATATCTGAAGGATCAAGAAGATAATGTATGGTTTATCATACATCAGCAGAGTGGACCTGATCCTAGATTTACCCCTCTGTTACACCATTGGCTTCTAAGAAGAAACTCCAGGTATTCAGCAATACAAGGAAGAATGAATCTGGCCCATAAATCATAACTTTCAGCAGTAAATGTTACAATTCCTGAAGTCTGGGCTCACATAGACAACTCCACCAGGATATTTCAAGAGGTCCAGAAATGGTATCTGCACATTGTACCCTCAGGAGTCAAACTGTGACAGAGATCCCTCCATATCAGACAGTTTACAACACATTTCCACAAAGCTCCTGGAGTACCGGGTGAGGAGCTGAGCCGGGGATCCCATCCTGGTCGGAAAAGAGGTGTCTTCACAAGCATGATGGCCAACACAGAGCTCGCTGGAAACTTCAGAGCAAATGGTATAAATTGAAGTCTTCACAGCTAAACCTCCCTCCATGAACGGGAGTAAAACATGCAGCAAAACATGCCCTGTCCTCACGGGGACTTGCACATGTATTTGCTACCAGCCATGAATAATTACCCCTCTTAGCCAGAGTCAAGCTCTGCCCTAAGCAGGTGAGGGCAGACACGGCACAAGAGGGGACAGAGGTTTGTCCACACAAGATGAAATCCCATTTCATATCCAGGTGGCAGGCAAGCTGATCTCATCTCTAACTCCTACTCAGTGTTACCAGCCTAGGGAAGAAATAATTAGGGAATCAAAGAGCATTTGCCTAAACCAGCCATCACACAGGCAGGATAGGATGAGTTGAGCTTTATCCACATATGCCACTTGGTATCAACACATCCGACAGCTCAGAGCAGCAGCAGCCCAAACCTGGATGGCTGAGCTGGGACACCCCAGTGCCCTTGATGGGTATGAAGCAGCTCCACAACCAACTGGAGACACAAAAACTTGTACTGGTAGGGCCAGAAACTGGCTCTCCAGAGAGGAAAAGAAGTGGATAAAGTCACTGTCCCATCTTGGTCAGCTCAGAGTGACCCCACAAGCAAAGAACCTGGAAAAAAACAGGCAAATCCCTAAGGACACTTCAAAAAAAGGCAGGTCTCAAAAAGGGTTAAACAGAGGGCAACAAAACTATTCACATATAATGTCTCCGAAGGGGGACATCCAAATGAAACAAGCCATTCACTCAGCCTTAACCCCCCCCGCCGCTCCACCGAAGGAAAACGACCCCCTGAGTTTCCCTTCTGCAGCCAAAGCAGAGCCAAGAGCTCAGACAAAGCCGTGCAGCCTGGGAGCCTCTGCCCACAAGCGCTTTGAACCTGTATTATTATTACTATTGTTATTTATAATCCTGCACACGTGGACACAAAGAAGCCGTCAGCTTCCCGAAGCCAACCCCCTTGAGAGGATAAGCACCCCGCACTCGAAAGGTAAACACTGGCTCTTGAGCCCCCCAAACCGGGCTGCCTTAAGCAGACTGGCACTGAATTAGCCGCTAATCGGATTAGGATAAATTGCTTTAAACTGACATTCAGGAGTGAAAGGCCCCCACCGCCTCTACCGGGCAGAGCCCAAGGCTTCAAATGAACCTGACTGCTGCAGCCTCACACCCAAAGCATGAAGTATTTGCCTTATTCCAGCCAGCAGTTTCATTATCTTAATCATGGATTAAACAACTGTATTTGGGGGCTGAGGAAGGGGAGGGATTGGGGTAACCAGGCAGAGAAAGGGATGCTGCTGTCTCTCACAGGCAAAACACAGCGTGGCTGGGGAAAATGCCCGCAGTATGGAGGTGGCAGAGGTGGAGGGGTCAGCCTGGGTGAACGTGCCCCGAGCCCTGGAGCGTGGGTGTTGGAGGGGACAGAGGAAGGCAGGGTCAGCAGTGCATGTAGTGGGACCTTGGAGATGTTCAGCAACACCCGGCAGGGAGAACAGACATCAGACCCTGCAAACCCAAGCAGAAATGCCCAAAGGACTGCACATCTCGCTGCCGCGCTGTCTGAACAGCTGCCTCAGCCCCCTTGAACTTCGCTTCACACACACACACTCCATTTGAGAGCAAAACCAGCAAAGCCTGGTTTCCTACAGATCTGTTTTCCCCTGTATATTTTCTGATGCTTATTAAAGCCCAAACATACACTGCATTTCCTCCCTGCAGCCGCGTCTTTCCACTCCCCCATCACCCACTTTGGTCAAAGAGCCATGAGCCCAGCGGCTCTGGGACCTCACTCCATCAAATCTTGTTGCAATCCGCCCGCGGTTCAAAGGCTATTTTAGAGGGCTGCAAACAGATAGCAGCCGACTTGCAAACACACAACTACATAACCTTTGTTTCCTTAGGGAACAAAACAAAAAAGAACAGCAAAAGATGAAAGCAGAGAGCGTGGCTGCTCTGTTCTCAGTTACACTCAAACCCAGCATCAGTCCAGCAAAAATCCAGGAGAATTAAAGCATCAATGCTGCAAAAATGTAGTTGGGCATTGTAACTGCACGGGTATATCCACCCCAAACTTCAAGACCAGAGCAGAGAGGCTGCCACAGGACAGATAGCTGTCGCTCCCCCAAACCATCAGCCTAATAGTTAAACGTGCCCTTGGCGAGCAAAACCAACATGTCCTTCTTATTTAGAAGTGCCAATCCTGCAGAGACTGGACCCTCAGCAAGACGCAGAGTCCCAGTCCCGAAGGAGTTCAGTCACTGGTAACCAGGCAAGACATTTGGTGGGGATCGCTGGGATTTTTGCCTGGGCAACAACTGCAGGATTGGGCTCCAGCTGTTTTGACTTCCCTGGCAGACTGATGTCATTGGCACGCTAAAACAAGGGCTTGAGTTGCTTTCCTCGCCACGACCTCCCTTCGCAGAATTAGAAGGTTTATTTGTTCTAAGATAAAGTATGGTGACACATTAAAGATGCCCCCATTTTCCCTCTTAGATCAGCTTGACATCTGGTTCAAAAATGTTATGAAACACTCTCTGAACCTGCTGTGGAATTGGATATTATGGTATTTCACCAAGACGTGGTTCGAGCGAACTTTCACCTCCAAGTGAAAGTTTGAGTGTTGAAAGTGAAAACAGACCATTCAGAGCCTTTCACTGGGACAGACCTTTCAGTGACACTGGATGCAGGGAAATAATTGCAGATGGTATTGTTGTGGGGGAAATATCACCTGCCATGAAATCTCACCCTGAGCGAACATTCAGTTGTTATAAGATCATATCGTTGCGCTGCTTCGTGGTAACACATTCAGGCTGCAGACTTGAGCAAGGTCGTTCCACAGGAAACCCACACACAACAACAGGGTTTTGTTCATTGTGGTTAATGATACTAAAACAGGGCGTGGAAAAAAAGAAAGCCTATCAAAATATTTTTGCTACAGATAAAACGGCCTTCGATGAAAGGGATTGCTTTTTCCATCTCCATTTACATGAAGAAAGTTCATGTTTCCAATGGAGAAACATAAACAGCAGAAATGTGATGTTCAGTGAAAATGAGAAAGGAGCTTTTTAACAAACAATTTAAAAACTGCGTATATAATTAATCAAAAAAAGGAGAACGCTTGTCATTTTTGTTGACTTTTCTCACACATAACCCAACAATTTCTGTGCTCCTTGCAAAAACAGTTTGCTCAAAGCCCCTGGCTGACGCAGGATTTCTATCTCTTCTTGTGTGGGAAGAAATCTGGAAAGCATGTTTTATCCACGTACATGCATTACAACAGAAGAGTGATGCTTACGGAAACCACACTGGTCTGAGCTCTGCAACCTGCTGCCTTTGCAGACATTGTAACACTGAAGAAATCTTCACAGAACTGCAAGCCAAGTCCTCCTGCCCCTCAGGTAAGGAAGCAACTTGATGTGGGAAAATCAATATGGGGAAAAATTAGAACCAGGCCATCCCCTAAGCCTTGCTTCTGCTACATGTGCATTTACAAGTCCTATTTTCATAACCCAAAAAGATTGAAGCCACCTGCTTTCCAGGTGCTGGAGGCAGAAACCGTGAGACACTTGTGAAAGACCCTGAGTGGCATCTTCTGCCAGAGCTCAGCACCCTGGGACGTGGCACACCCAGCTGGAAGAGCAAATGGGCCAGCAGTTACCTGAGCTGCATCATTAGTAGGAACCCAGGCGCATGCATGGAGAGCCAGAGGATGCTAGGAATATTTTAGTAAGGGCCTGGAGAAAGAGCAGAGAAAACTTGTAGTCCACAGTAAGTGTGAAATAGAGGGTACCATGAGGCTCAGCCATGATCAAGGCCATGGCACGCAACTCCACTTTGGACAGACGAGCACAATAGAAGCAAAGAGTGTTGAAGTCCTTGCTTCCATAACTACTAAATCTTCCTTCAAATTTCTTTTTTTTAATTAAAAACCCTTTTTTTTTTTAAACAGCCTAACTAGTAATAGCATCAAAAAAAAGAAACTCTTAACAATGTTTTACAACCTGTTAACAGCTAAAGAAACAGCCCAAAACAATGTCTCCACAAATGCAGACGACTGTGCTTTTAATTAAGATTCACAACTTTTTTTATTGAAGGCAGTGAACTATAATGAGTTCATTCATTCACAGGAGTCGGCTCAACCTGTGCTGCCTCCACCATCTAACCTCTCCGGGATAATAACGACACCATTCACACCCCACCGCCTTCCGCCGCACAGCATCACGCAGCCCCGCAGCGAGGAGGGGTGAAGCCCTGGATGGCCTCGTACAAGCCAGCAGTGGAGCTAAGTGACACCGAGAAATATTTTTGTGACTCCAGCATCATCCCTAAGTTTGAGTCTCTGGGAAACCTTGCACTGCGTGGAAGTGTGAGAAATACCAAACCTCCCCAAAGGAGTTGTAACGTGGGATAACAAATCCTCCAGCAGTCCTCATCTGCATCTTTGAAATGAGCAGGCACCCAGGGCACGTCCCTCGGGGACAGCAGCACACATGAAAATGATGGGAAAGCTGAAAGAGGGCCCCTCCCTCTCACTCACCCTCACCGGAGAGCCATTAAATGCTTCTTGCTATCGCTTTTTTAATTTGTGGGTGAGTTTAACGGCCACAGGAGGAGACGGATGGACAAAGGCACCTCCCCAACATCGCATCAGTCCTCGCTCCAGTGTTTCAGCTCATCCACACCAACATTCTGCCCCTCTGAAGCCTCCCAGGGTCCTCAGGTGGCCCTGGAAGATCAAACACCTTCAGGTGAGCCCAGAAGCAGAGATGAACAATTGCTGACATGGTACGGATGCTACACAAGATGATGGAGAACACAAGTGTTAGCGTGGGGCTTACACATGAACCTCCTAAACTGAGTATGGTCTCAGGTCCTCTGAACACTGTCTGCAAATTCAACAGTTATTGAGACCAGAGCCTCCTCGGCCCCTCCAAGCCCTTGCCAGGACTAAACCAACATGATTCAGTTGATGCATGTTGACCTCTACAGTCACGTGTCACTGGCTTTATAGGGATGGGTATCTCTTTCTTAATGTAGTGCGGTTGCAGCCATATGGCCTAATGATACAAGGCAAGCAATAGCTCTGCAGGAGGGTGTGCAGGCAGGAAAGCTTGTCTGTGTTTTCCAGCTGTGTCAGGTGGACAAATAAAGCATTACCTGTACCTCCAGCCTGACCAGTAAGTCAGGAGTCTCCTTTCTGTCAACCACCTTCTTTACCTTCTCACTACAGCGGCTGGAAAGCATCTTTGTACGTGGTGGTGTTCATAGAGAAGGAAAGAGTTTCAAATGAAAAAAGATACTAGACTCTTCTACAGTCAAAAACCCAAAGGGAGAGTCTGTGTATGAAGTGTCCTGACAAGCCTTGAAAAGCTAGCATTTACAGGTGCACATTTCACAGACAGCATCCTGGTTAAGACTGAAAGCTTCTGGAGTTTAAACACACAAGCAACAGAGCCCGAATTAAAACTTCCTAGGCAAGGCTGTAATGGACCCAAAAACTCCCCTGAGCTCAGGTGAGAGCAGGATCTGCAGTACCAAACAGGTTATAGCAACAGTCAACCTGGTGGTGACCTACTGCTCTATCTCCAGTATTCACCAAGGTCAAATATTTGAAGGAAGCTAGAAAGGTTCCTGGAATGCCACCTCTGTACCAGCAATCTGCACATCTCTCTAACCAGAGCAAAAGACAAGTGCCAGCCATAAGAGATACACAAGACATGGGCAAATCCTGCAGGAAGAGCTGCCTGTAGGACGTGGGAGCCTGTGCCATCCCAGCACAGTTGGTGAGCTCTCTTCCTCAGAAAAGCCAGCACCGTGGCATCAGGACTCTATTGCACTTTATCAGAACTAAACCATTTGGACAGAGAGAAGGAGAAAGGAAAAAAGACTCTGTGCCTGAGCCTCCTGCAGGTGTGATTTGTGCCTAGGATGCCAAGCAAGAGGCACATGGGTTTGCTGTGTTATGTAGCCAAGGCAAACAAGACACAGCAAGGTCCAATTCTGGCCCCCTCAGGAGCCATAAACCAGCCTCTGGGAGCTGTGGGGGGGCACGTTAGTCCTAATTGTGTCTTGTTTAACTTGGCTCTTCAAACAGCAAAGCTTTTGCTGTCTTGGCTAGAGTCACCAATCTCACACCTTGGTGAGACTTACCTCTTTTCTTGGATTGGCAATTAAAAAAAAAATCCCTAATGTTGATATACGTTAAATGTTTTTGATCAAAACCCACTTATTTTTACAAGAAATAGTTAGGATGACGTGCTGAGAACTTCTGTCCAATGCAGCTGGGAGAAGCACAGTCTACTCACAGAGGGCAAGATCCTCCCTTTCAGACTGCTTTAAGCAGTTTCACTGATTGCCATCACCTTTCTCTGGATTTTACCCTCCTAACTAGCAGCAGAACAGAGACTTAGGCCAAGCAGAGATGATGTACACCGCTCTGCAAACACAGATATAAATCCCAACAGCCTCATTCCTCTGCAGGCACTGATAAGCAACATCAGCCCAGGAGACACCTTCTGAGGAAGTACTAGCACATTGGGCTAGTCTGGTGATCTCCTTGACCTGCAAGAATTGAACAACCAGTATTTTCCATGCAGGCATAACCTTACACCAAACACTCTGAAACGGCAGGATTGGAGCTCACTCTGTGCATGGTCCCATGTCAAACTCAGGAGGATAAGCCCCACAGAAGAATTCTTTTGTGTTTGCTTGCCACCAACCATGTCAACAAGCCCAGAGATGCTGAAGCCTCACAGCCAGACAGCGTCCACAAGCAGCCTGGAAGCTCTGTGAAAGTACGTGAAGCTCCTGGCACTGGGTATCTTCCAGATCAGCCTTTCCCTCTGGTTTCCCTCCACATTTCCTAGTTTGGCCCAGTGGAGCACACCACTGTGCACGCTCACGCAGAACTGGTCCAAGCTTGAGAAACGGAGGACGAGGTGTGATATTGTCAAGTTTCCAAAAGTCTTGAGGGATTTGTTAGTTTGGTAGAGAGATGAAGAAAACTGAGGTGGAAAAGACAAACCAGGAGTTCAGTCCTTCCTCCCACAAACTTAATGTTAAAACCACAATGTTCAAAGAGAAGTTCACTTCATGGCAACCTCGGTGCAGAATGGCTCTTGCTGGCCCAACTCCAGCTCTGCTCACTCCAAAATGCCTGAAGGTGTTACCGCCCTGAGGGGCTGGCTGCAGTGCTGGCAAGCAGGCAGGGGCTAGGGAGCTCTGCTCAGCACAGCACCTCATCCGCATTTTAGTCTGGTACTGACAAGGTTAAAGCTGATTTGGTGGCCTTGAGGTCTACTGCTCCCCTCCTCCCAGCCCCTCAGTGGCTGAGTGACCCTGTTGGCCCCTCAGCTACAGGTTACCCAACCAAATCCCATCCCTCCCGCCCAGGGTCGCTCCTTCACCCATCCCTGTCCTCTTTCTGCCGGAGCCAACCCTTCCAGCCTTCCACAACTTACCCTTGCAGTTATACCTAACACCTGACCGTTGCAGAAGAGAGAAACCGGGGATAAACCTTCCCTTTCATTCCATACCAAAAGGAACTGTCACCTGCTTGGTTTCTGGTGTGCCACATGCAGAAGCAGTTAAAAAAAACCACACTGTTTCTCCCTAAAATAATAAATAACAAAAAACACACCACAAAAACCACCAGCTGCTTAGTGCATTGCAGGTTCCTATGATCTGCTCAAAACTTTCTCAGCCTTGCCAACTCTCAAGCATCTTCCTCTGGCGTGCGTGTCTTGGATTATCATTTCACAAGGGAGTTCATAGTCTTTTTCTAGTTTCCACCTCCTTTTCTTATTTCTGTTTTGTATTTCTAGCGCCTTTTGATCAGTTAATACACTGAACACAAGAAATAGCAACCGGATAAATCAGCAGCACACCTTGTTCAGTTACCCTCCATTATAACCATGTCCAGATGCTTCACTGGAAATTGCAAGAAAGCCCATTGGGGATAGTTATCAAGTTTAAAACCTACCCATTCCACTCCCTCTGTTATCAAGTTGTAATATGTCCCCTTTTAGCATCAAATACATATGTAATTTGCAATACACAAAGCCCTCATCCCAAAATAGCAGGGAAGAGGTAAAGTTGGACATTTACAGTTACCTACAGACGTGACACAAAGCTAGGATTAAAACACAAGGAAACCTGCGTCATGACAGAATGCAAGTCCTGGTCCTCATAAAATAACCCTGTTCCTAATCTTTTCCAGCACCCAGATTTCTCTGGGCCTGTTCCATTAGGAATTGTTCTTTTTTGAATGTTCGGAAGCAGAACTGTACATGGGATTCCCAAAACGCATGGCCACGACATACCATGACATTAGTGCTTCCTTGTCGCTGCTGGTGACAGCCTGCATACTGCATTCCCAATTACGGCAGTGTCTTGAAGACATCTGTGATTTACACAGACAGTTTCTTCACTTCTGTCATTGACAGCCAGTAAGCCTCCAATTTACAGCAAAAATTCCTGATCTTCATTAAATTCATCACCTTGACATTTAAGTGCAAACCACTTCTATTGCTCCACGTCTCCAATCCTCCTCCTCTGTTGATGCCTCCCAACAGTGCATCATCAGCACGTACCTTCTTCTCTGCAACATCTTCACTAATGGAAATATTTAATAAAATCAGCCATAAAACCTGCTTCACAAGACTCCACTCGCAACGTCTTTTGCCCTGACAGCTACTCCTATCCAAGTCTGTCATGTGTCCTTTAAGAAGTTCCCTTTAGATCAACTTTAAAACCTTGCCTTAATCCCTATTCTCTATAGCTAACTAGTAATTTCCCATGTGGCACAATAACAAATGCTTGGACACCCGTGGATAAGATACTTGCCTTTTTCTAGATAGAGGAAAGGTAGTGTAGCTTACAAAGGCGTCATATTTAACCAATCTGATGCACCTAAATTGAAGCTGCATCCCATCCCATTTTCCTGCCCCTATGTCTTTAACAATCTTTTCTCCAAGATTCATTGCAAAGCTTTTCCTGCTATTCAGGTCAAACCCAAAGGTCTATAGTTACCCATTACCACTAAGTCTTTTGTTACAGTCACTATAAAAACACAATTAAAGCTGGATTAAGGTACGCTTATGCGGAACAATCTTAATCCACAAATGGTCCTGTGGAAGCCACATTTGGAGTCAGATCCTAGCTGGTGCAAATAAGAAAACTGGAATCAAGCCCAGAGGAGATTAATACAACAGTACCTCACTAATTCACGCTAAAGGCAAGGAAACCACATTGAATATGTCAGACTAAAAGGAGTAAGAGAAGCACAAATAAATGCATCGCAAAATAACTCTCCTTTTCAATTTCAAGTAGCTATCTCTGAGCAAACATCATGGTGCACTGAAATGAGAGGAGCATGCTATATATAGCTAATGAAATCTTGCTAACATTAGACATGGCTACAGCATCTGTTACTAAATCTTTGCTGAGGAGTGTAGATAGACCACCAGGTTTCTAGAGAGCTTAAGAAAAGCAATTTATCGAAGTGAAGCTTTGTCAGCTTCTATTGTACATAAATACAACATTAAATTGAGGCTTAATATTTACTGCTGTGTCATCTCAGCAGGCAATTATCATCAGTGCCTGAGGCCAGATCCTCAGGTGATGTAAAATACTAGAGCACCAGTGATTTCACTGACTATCCTTATTACTCTTCAGAAAATTTTCAATCAACACAGAGGAAATTATCCCCAAATAACAATGCACGGCTGCAAGGCTCAGATCTGCTCTCATGAACTCGGTCTGCATCCATGGGATGGCCTATTTGAGATTTTCACCTTAAAAACACTTCGGCATCTTCTGTGCTCTGAGCATCAATCCCAGAGATTTAGTTTGCAAAAACATCTTCCTGCACATGCCCCATACACTCACTGCCCAAGATCTAAAGCAAAGCTTTGCAGGTGCAGCAGAAAATACCCTGCAGCAGGGCTGTAACTCTCTCCCAGGAAAAAACATGACAGCTTTCCTCAAGCTGTGGATCCTCCAGGCCCAGTACACAGGGAAAACAGGGAAAGGCTGATTGTGGTCGTGGGGATCTGCTGATTCAGTGCTATTGTCACTTAGCTCTCCACACTCCACTGAGGACCTCGCTCCATTAACCTTGGCCTCTGTTCAAGACTAAACCCCTGCCCACCCCAAGCAGGCTCAGCCACTCACCTTCTTTGGACTCATTTCCCATGGGAAAGGGGAGAAGAAGATGTTTCGCCCTGAGGAAGACCTTTGCCAGCTCTGCACCCTACAGCAACAGCCGGTCCCTGCACACAACAGGTTCTGCCTCGCTCAGACATCCAAGCACCCAGACACCTTCGCTGCACGCCTGCACCCCTGCTAAATCTGTAAACTCATCTTGTGACATTCAGAGAGGGTGAAGGAGGAAAGTAAGGTGAGAGAAAACAGAGGTCCTTGAGGATGGATGCTCTCTTGTCTCTCTAATGGGCAACAAGTGCTTCGAACAACATATTATCTTAAAAGGGACCGGATTACTGTACATTGCCCTCTTTTCCTTTCTCCACGAGGCGGGGAGGATAGCCGTGTGAAAGGGAGTGGAGATCAGTGGCACAGCTCTCGGGAAGCATTAGTGTTTGGCCTGCAAACCCCAGAGGTCGAAGGCCAGCAGGAGGGAGCTGGCCTTGAGATGATTAAGTTGCTGGCTCCAGGCTGAGCACGTTCAAGTGGCCACCCTGCTGGGCAGGAACGTTTGACACCCTCCTTCTGCTTAAACCACCACTGACCAAAATGAACCAGCCATGCAGAAAAGTGGGAGGAGAGCAGCCTCCTGCTCATGGGGCAGAAATATGATCTTTAGTGGCAGAGCTGAAGGAGGAAAAAGTACCAAGGCAAAGCAGACGGCTGGTCCTACAGACAGACTTTGGGACCTCTCCACCCTGCAGCTCCTGGGCAGCACAGCCAGGCCACCTCATGTCGCAGGAGTCGCGCAGCAGTGCTGGAGGCAGCTCTGATGGGACGTCACATTGCACAACACACAGTGTTACTTCCAGTACCCCCAGTGCACAGCTCCAGCCTGCTCCGGAGGGTGCCCTGGTCACCCCAGTCTCCCATATGGCATCGCACTCCCTCGCGCAGGAGCAGCATTAACACCTACGGTGTTCAGCATCAGCTGCGGTGTTCAGTGATCCTCAACCCCTGCTCAGCTTCCCAGTCCTTGCAGGCTCCCAGCAACTGTATTTCTGCCATGATAAAGCCTTCAGACCTCAAAGTTTCCACCAGTAAACATAACAAAAGTGCCCAGGTCTGGAAGCCGAGCACAGGTCAGGCCAAAATTCACCTACAATGACTTTTCATATAACAAATCTCCCCCAGGGAAAAGCCTAAAGCCAGTGATCTGCCCTGCAGCTGTAGGATTTCAACACCCATGGGAGCAACTCGGCTACAGACCTACTCCAGGTCACTCACTACTAGTGCAAACCCACACCAAGAGGTCAGCCCAGGAGAGCCGCCAAGGTGCAGGGAGGAGCCCTCCCCAGCACTGCAGCAACAGGACAGACACTATATCATCCCAAGACACGATGCTCTGAGTTTAGATCATTTTGGGGACAGAGAGGAAGGCTGTAAAATGACGTGGAGCAGAGCTGGAGACCTGGGGACTTAGCACCTCGGGCTATCCCAGCACAAAGCAGCACAGGTGACTTCCCAGCAGGAATCACCCAGTCCCTCCTACCACCAGCACTATCTTTGTGCCCCTAAGAACATTAGATCAAACTGAGCACAGCATTCATTTCTGAGGCTGATTCTTGCCTTACAAAGCCTGATACAAGAGAAGCGATAAATCCAAGGCCATGGGTAGTTTGTTGCATCCACTCAGGCACGAAGCCAGCAGTAGTATTCACCTAAATGTAGAAGGCTCCCAGCAAAATATCTAGTCCCTGACAATACCTTTAGATACCTAACTATCTTTCATCATCATGGTGTTGAGCAGTAACAGTCAATAACTTCCTGGCATCTTGGAGAATATCCACCTGCACTTTGCTTTCTAGCGACTTATAAAATTTCTGCCTCGCAGGACCCCGTCCATTTCTTGTGCCGGTTCTCCCTTCAATTTCACACTTAATTAAGTCCCCGGATCAAGTCTCAGGATGGATTGCTCACTAGACCAGCAGCCAGAATTGATGTCGTATCTAAATGATGGGTCCTGAGGAAAAAAAAAAGAGAGTAGGAGCGATAACAAGAGAGAGGGAGGGAAAAGAGGGAAAGCTGCTTTTATTTCAGGGTTAAAAGCTTAATCTTCTACTAAAACGGCATCACATGAGAGGGAAAGAGTCTCTTATCCATGTGATACTGCTGACCCAGGCCTCGTTTAGAAGCTGTAATACCATTCCAAGAGAAAATTATGTCAGCAAGTAACTTTTCTTCAGAGACAATTAAAAGGAAACAGGACTCTCAGAGAAGACAGCACGGAATGGAAAAGGAGGGCTGAACAGTGCTCATTTGTGGAGGAGACATGCTGAGCCTCTGATGAGGAACAGTGTACAACCAGACATCAGTAATGGGAGAGCCTACAAGGGCTCAGTGTGATGAAGTGCTCAAAAGCTTGGGTGTTTCCTCTGAACTTTCTCCAAAGTCCTTGATTTAGGCTGAACAGGGCTGCAAACCTCATGAGCTAAACCATTCTCAGGAGATTTCTGGAAGTTCCTGTTCTTCTTGGAAGTATCACAAGAGGGCTTAGTTTTATTGCTGCTATTTGGCATTTCAATTTCCAGTATGGTCAAACCCAGGAAGGCCAAAGGCAATGAAAGAGCAGAGCTAACAACATTTTTTGAGCATTGTAAAAGGCTGAATTCAGGTTCACGCTAATAGTGTTTCAGGGCTCATACAAGTAGGTCTTCATAGTAAGAAAAAGCTTAAGTCCCCTCTTAAGAACAATTCAGCCAAATAAGGCATCTTCCAACGTACCTCAGAGACCCTGGTAGCTCATTGACAGATAAGAAAATGAGAGAGGACCACAGGGTTTCCAAAGTCCTTTGTTGATTGCATATACAAACATTATATAGGCAGTATCTGCCTGGGACAGTTTAAGATCAGGCCATCATTTATGGAACAAAGTACTACAAGAGCTGTCTGAAGACATTCCTCCACTAACAAACTCAACCCCCTCCTGCATTTCATTTATTTACTCAGCTTCCCTCTAACATGCTAGATAACATAGATGGTATAATGCATGCGAGGTGCTGCAAACACTAATCACCATCCATTACACATCACCCACTTTTTCATCCTTTGTGACTTTGCTTTCTTCATCTCTTGAAATGTCACAATCATGAATTTAGAGTCCTTTGGCATTAAATGTTTGCTGGTTTGACACATGGCCAGAGCACATTCCTGGCCTCAAAGTAAGGCTACAAACTCTGGTACTAGCCACCTGTCCAGAAAAGTAAAAAACTTATTCATTAAAAGTAATGAGGTGGATTTAAGCTAGCCACCTGCCCTAGAGCTATAAAGGGGCTTTTGGTTTGGTATTTCTGAATTAACAAGCAGAGAAAGAGAGGACAGATTAGAAACAGTGATAAATGTGGCCCTTCAAACAGGTTTTGGTATCAAGCCTCTGCAGCGGCATCTTTCCTGTCTGATCCTGTAGTTATCTACCCATCCTTAGGCACACAGAGAGGTGGTATCTCAGCATACACAAAGGTTTAAGCCATGACCTTCTCAGTGTGGCCACCATGAGGTACACCTTCCATCCCAGGAACTCCCTGGTACCCAGAAATCTAACATGGCCAGAGCACAGGAGGTTTCCAATACAAGAATGCTGTGAAGTGCTGACAGCAAAGCACCTATCTAAACCCAAAAATTCACAGTATCTGGGAGGGCTGGGAAAAGGCTGTGAAAACTCACTCGTAATTATTTTAGGAATTAAAGGTTCATTTTCTTGGTTTTGAAGCAAATACAGTGATAAAGAACATTTAACACCTAAAGCACGCTTATCAGTATCCACTAGTTCAACGCAAATTCTGTTGATTCCAGGGAATCTTACTCCACTTTTCACTAAACTGAGGTGACAGATGCAATGGAGGTGCCCAGAATGACCCATGGCCAGACTCCTTGCTCCCTTCTTTGTTCAGCTGTCTCCATTCAAGCAGTTCCTACTTCCCATGGACAGGCACGGGCAGTTGGAGATGTTCAGGCCACATACAGNAAAAAAAAAAAAAAGAAGAGAGCTGTTTGTTTTCACACGTACTGACATCAGCTGCCCAAAGCAAGTCGGGATCCCAGACATCCGCTGGTACAATGGCCACGCTCCATCAGCCAGCTCCTCCACCACAGTCCAGGCTCCTGCACGAGCTCTGCATTGGGGCCAGTTTACCACGTGTCATAAAAGGCTTTGCCAGAACCTAGATATTTGTCTTTCTTGAAAACAGGGAAGCCTAGAAATACACCAAACTTAAAACATAAACCTGTCCCCAAACTGGGGAAGATTAATATTCCTTGCAGATCCCATGTGAAGACAACTGGCAGGAGGACCCAGCACAGACTACACCCAGGAGACGACTCCAGCAGCGAGCAAACCCCACCACAGCTCTTAACCAGGAGAAATGCTCTGATCCCAGCAACGCAAGTTATTTACACGACAGCTGAAGAACACAATGTGAACCGCACACAGTCCCTGTGTTAACACCACAGTATTTTGATGGGAAAATGTGGATAAACTCAGGTAATAAGTCACCACAAAGCCACTACAATTCTTTGCAAGAGGCCCAAGTATGGCCTCACATCACCACGCTGTCAGGGGCAAACAGGCATCGATTAGTGACGCAGGCCAGATCCCCTGAAGCTACAGCAAGAATTTGATGCTGCATGAGATTTCCCTACAATATGCTGCACTTTAACTGCATTCACATATACAGGGAACTGTGTGCTTATTATTTTATTTGCTTGCCTGTTTCTAGAGGAAGGGGGAGGCTTCCCTGCAAGTCATCGCCTTTATCCTGACATTTGGCTTTTGTGAAAGCAATTTCAGATTGAGCCTCAAACAATGATTCTCACCGTTATGCTTGCTCTTTTGTCTCCTTGGACACATTGGCAAATTCGCTTCAAGCTAAGGCATGAATTTAGCAGGGTATGAAGGGAGCAGTTAGTGCAGCAAGACAGCTGGAGATGGAAAGCATGCGGTGTGTCGCAGTTTTTAATTGTTTCTGCTGTCAGAAAACAATCCAAGTACAGTAGCTCATAATAATTCCTGCACATAAAATCCTAATCATTGCCTGCGTGGGATCCATCCATTGGCAAAGCAAAGACGTTCCCAAAATCTGTATTAAATTGAAAGTAAGCATCCATAGGATTTTGTCTTGTTCCACGTGCCTGCATGGAAAGCTTTCCCTTAGCTACTCTGCTCTTTGTTCCCAACAAGAATTCACACCTCACTCACATCTGCCTTCAGAAAAGAAACACTGCTAAGATCCCAAATAAGCTTTTTTGGTTTTAGACTGTAACACTTTGTACTGCCACAGCAATTCTCACCAGAAGATAAGAACATCTACTTCGCACTTACAGAGCACTTCACATTTTCAGTGTAAATTACTGCAAAGACACCTGCTTACACCCTTGGGTACGTACCTCTCTCTCTTCGGTACGAATCTAAATTTAAGAACATGTAAATCAGACTTCCCACATTTTCTAAAAAACTTGGACCCAATGCAGGCACCTAAACATTGCAGTGCCAAGCCTGCCCCAGCCGCGGAAGAGACAGGCTTGAATGTCCTCTGGTGGAGAAATGGATGGAGCAGACCTCCCTGAACTCTGCGGACAACAGGTACGAAGGAAACATGGAGTCACAGAAAAGCAAGGGTGCATCTATGGGGAGGCTGAGAGCAAGTCATGAGCTCCTCTTTTCAAAAGGCAGATCTGGGCTGGGAACCCTACACAGGACCCATCTAACCACAGGGCTCAGTCCCAGCCCCAGGACCAGAAGGACAGGCTCCATGTTTCTGATATTTAATTCTTCTGGTTCAGGTGGCGATCAGAAGTTAAAAGTCCCAACCTGCGGCCCTTCAGCTGCAAAGCCCACATCTAAGGCCCGGCTTATTCTCTTACCCAGGCTCATTTCAACCCTGGGCTGTGCAGGAGGCTGTTGTGAAGCCAAGAGCAGAATCAAAACCACCAATGTACAAAGGCGCAAACCTGCCCTAGCACAAGCAAAACTCAGGCTGGAAGCGAGAGCTGAGTTGCAGGACTGAGAAACCTCGGGGGCCATCGCTGTTCAGTGTACTTTAACAGGAGCAGCACTGCTATAGGCAGAAATCTCTCCTGAATTTAAGCACAAGCAGATTACAGGGGTCACATTGGGTATATTATTCTGGTTGGTATTTTGAGAACTGAAAAATCTGAGAATAGCAAATTATATATACAAGAATCAATTGCAGCCACAAATCCAAGCATTTGAACTTATAACCAGCTTTTTTGTGTTCATAAATCAAGCAGGGAGAAGTAAAGTCTTTGAAGATTTTCACAGAAAATGTTATTATGGGTTCAATAAAAAAAAGTCAGTTTTGTGGCTGGAATTGAACTTTCTGAACATATGCTGATGCAGAGGATGCGAGCAGTCTTTCAGGTTTTTTTCACAGAACTGGTGCAGGCTACAGGGAAGTGGCCTGTGAGCCCAGAGGAATGAAGAACCATGGAAGGGTTTGAAGAAGGACTCTCCTTAGCACAGACTGGGAAACTGTCTCTTCCTTTTGTTTTTTGGGGGTTTTTTTGCTGTTGTTGGTTGGGGTTTTTTGGCTTGGTTTTGGTTTGGGGTTTTTTTTGTTTGGGTTTTGTTGTTGTTGTTGTTTTTGTGGTTGCTTTTTTTTTTTTTAAGATACCTTCCAACTTCATGATTAAAAAAGTAGGATCTCACAGTAAGTCTAATGGACATTTAAATATCAGGAGTATACTCTCTCTCCACATGTTTGTTCCTGTTGCTAAATATGTTTGAATGCAAGAAACCCTCTCGTTATCTAAGTATTTGGCCATCACCTCCCCAGGAACAAGGCAGCGCCATTCTCAGAGTTGCAGGAGGGATCAGCCGGGATCGCAAGCACCCAAGGTCCAGCAAGCACCAGTATTGTGGGAGACTCCCTCCCCGGGCGATGACACGAGACTACAGCACAGGGAGATGCTCAGACAGCAGGATAACAACAACTCTGCTGTGTCAAATCCTTTACTTTCTGGTGAGGCTCCTCCTGTTCTCCACCACAAGTCCCCTTCCCTGCTGATGGCAATAAAGCTAACAAGGAAATCTATTCCATATTTCAAAATATATTCACTTCAGTCACATTTTTTCCCCCCTCAGCAAGAAAAGACAACATCCTAGGGTTTGTTCCAACACCTTGAGAGAAGTGATTCAACTCCTGTATTTTCATGCTAATAGACTTTTTTTGCTTCAAAAATGTTAATCTATTTAAAAAGGTCACTTTTATTAAAAAAAAAATCTTCATGAAAGGTTTCAGAGTGCCTTTGACACTGGATTACATCATGTTTCCTCTGACATCTGAGTCACAAAATGCTCAGAGCAGGATTTCCAAGGCTTCCCTTTATTTTCTGTTCCCATGAATTCTACTCCCACTGCGATCAATAGGATTATTGCCACAGGCTTCAACAGGAGAAGGGCTGGCAAATGCTGAACACATTTGAAGGCCCTAACCTCAAAGTCAATATTTTCCAGTCAAGAAAATAGCACTTTAGTTATCAATGAATATGTCAAACAAGAGGCCCATTATGAACAAAGCAGGCTGGTAAACGATCCCAAAAGAAGAAAAGAAATAATACTATAGTGTAACATGTTCCCTACAGCCTATGGCAGTTCATTGGGATGAAATTGAGCTGGTTTAAGTCGCCTGTTAAGTGAATCAAGAATTAAAGCAGTATTTCTGAATATATACAGAAGGATAAAAGGGATGCCATAAGGCTTTCGTAGTCTCCTGCTTGTACCCCAAAGCAGGATCAATTCTGCCTGTCTTTCCCGCTATATGTGTCCCAAGCAACTATTAAACACCTTCACTTGTTCTGTGCCTCTTCCAGACAAACTCCTCCAGAGCTTTGCTACCTTTACGGCTGGGCACTCCTTCCAGTTATGGCCCCTCCTGTAACGCAAGCCTAGGGTGACACGATTAAGAATTCCTCCTGATCCTCTTTACAATAGCTTTTGTACTCATGAAGTCTGTTCCTCCTGTCTCCTGTAAATTAGAACACCAGAATTTCTTGTCTTTTATAGGTCACATTTCCCAGGTCTTTAAGAGCTCACCTGCAGACTCTTCTGAAGAACCAGACTTTCCTGAATCCCTGACCATCAACCCTTGCTCAAAAAAATGCTGCAGTGTTCCAAGCCAACAAACTCCTTACATTAGCATTTTCCTTGATTTTCAGGGTTCAGCTCAATCTTTGAGGTAAAAATCTCTGCATGATCCCTCTTGCAGTAATCTCACTATTTTCTCCTTCAGTTTTGGCTACAGCTGGAACATCTACTCTTTGAACTGTTTCAAAGAAGATGCATCTATCTAGAGCAGTACCTGCAGTTTCACAATTTCATCTAAAATAGCAAGGACATTTCTGATGCAATTTGAACTTTTCACATGATCACATAAAACTTCTGGTCAGCACAAAACTGGCCAGGCAGGATCAGTGCTATTGCAGCTTAAAGCCCAGTCCTATACGCTGTTTCTTAAATGGAAGATTCTTTCAGAGTAGCATTAAGGTTTAAGACTTATAACTGAGGAGCTCTAATCCTTTCAAGTAGAGGCCAATGGTGCATGTAAGAGTATTAAACTTGGTGTATGTTAAATCCTAAAGATTTCCAAGTTGCAAGAAGAAATAGATTATAATCAAAGTCTACAATTCAAATATGCTTGCTTGAATGACCTCAAAACCCACGGTCTGATTTCAGCAGAACTCTTCTCCATACATCGAGAGCTCCAGATCCCAACTGAAGATATTAAATAGTAGTCTCAGTCCTTATCTTTAGCCCATCTGAAGATCAAAGAGAACTGGAAACAAAAGCATTCCAAGGCATTGAAGTGATACATTTGTAATTCTCCTATTATTCCACACAGTTGGGATTTTTTGGGAGGGGAGGGGAGAAGGAAGGAGATTTTGGCAGCCAGTTAAGAAGCAAGGATAGAAACACATTTTAATACTAATTTCCTTCCCTCCTCTCTCACTTTCTGCTCAGCAAAATCAATGAACAGATCCGTGAAATTACAGGAGATACCAATCCTTTATCCACAGTTTGCAGTTGTTGACATGCAAGACCCTTAATATGTAAATAAATTGGGCTGGGCATTTTTTTTTTCTTGTCAAAGCAGCATTGCTCAGCAGATAAACAGCAACAATGCAGCCTGTGAGATGGCCCAAATAATTAGTTCCTGCAACCAGGGCACCTTCTTGAAGCACCTCTTCAAGTCTAATTCTGATGGGGAGCAAGAGGGAAGGGGCTGCTTCTCAGCTGTAGGCGAGACAAGGCTGAGAACAAAATTCAACTTCAAATCATCTGCCATTTTGAAAATGATGTCCCTTGATCATGAATTAGTGTCAGGGCAGATGATGAGGGATGAAGCAAGGAATGAATGAGCAAAAGAGTGCATAGAGGGAGAGAGAAGGAGGGAGAGAAACAAGGAGATTCTCCAGAGGCTTATGAGAATCATGCCAGTGAAGAGACTGTGCACACAAGCCATCTCCTTCTCAAAGTCTGCATTTTGCCAAAAAAATAAAAAGACACTGAATCCCTAGAAATGTTCCCGTCTGCTGGCTCCTAGAGATAAGGAAGTGATATTTCACAGTCTGACACTAATCATATTTGGGCATATTAAGTAAGGATGGTCCAGGGGCTTTCTTTGCAGCATACGTATTCCAAGTTCAAAGCGAGAGCTCGTTACTGTGCCTAAAAAATCCTCTTAACTCAGAAACACGAGACAAAGAGAGAAGAGAAAAAAGAAAGGGAGGGAGGTGTTTAGAGGGGGGAAGAGAAGTGCCATTATCTTTGTATTGTTCTCCCTATGCAGCCCATCAGTGACGTCTCCTGCAATACTTCATGACAGGGGACACACTCTTTTCCCCTGTCCATGAAAACAGAACAGGAGACTTGCTAAAACAATATTCCACAGCTGTGATTTACACATCCCAGACTTCGCTCCATCTAAAGGTACAACGGCCACTGCAGAGCCAGCTCCTGGGGTGAAATCAGTGCAATGATCCCCATTGGAGACCCAGCCCTGTTTGCTCCCACAGCAGGAAATTGCTCACCGGGCTCTGCTGTTTCCCCCCACCAGCAGGAGCAGAGGTCACTGCTGGCCTCTCTGCCCTTGGCTCCTCATTCCAGTCTGCTGCCCAAGGCAAAAAGAAAAAAAAAATCCTTCACTACAGCTTGAAACAGGTGGCTTCCTTTACAGGGACCTGGAGGCCAAGGCGCAGCTAAAGACGGCTTGGGATGGAGAGCCAGAAGGCATGTTCTAGTGTGGACCAGCATGTAGGTCCCTCCATAGTGCAGCCCATCCCATGATCGATGAACCCTCAGCTTCTCCTTCAGGCTGTTTCACGCTGTTTCAGCTTTGGCTACCAGGGTATGAAGCCTACTAAAAAGGAAAAAAAAAACCCTTTAACAATTCCAGTTAGGAGAGGAAGGCTTTATCAAGTGTAGTCCTCTCTAAAATAACAGTCCTTACTAAGCTCAGCCCAACAGTTTGTGCTGGATCTCAGTGATGGCCAAAGTGCTTGGCTCAACTAGATCCCATCTGCTGGGATCAGCAATGGATGGGCCAGGCCAGATCAAAAAGATAAAGCTGCATCGAATAGTATATTAAAAAAATGAATCTGTTTGGAAAAGAGCCAGGAAGCTCACTGTGTTGAATCTCAACATTATCCAGAATGAATGTTTCTACTCCTTTTTTGCCAAACTATATTTTTAGTTTGAGACTAACCTACTTTTAATGAAGAGGATGAAATAACCCCCATATGAACTTCAATTTGTTCCACTAATGACAATTCCCACATATTCAATTTTTTTTATGCTGCCATGCAAGCAAAAACCAAACCCAGACCACTGCTTACAGCATGAGGTGAAGTTACTACAAGAAAATGACTTGCCACAAGTCTTTCCCACACTTTCCAAGCTCTTCGGAACACCTCACACTAAGTCCTGCAGACTGACCCAGTTGTGGAATAGCTCTGCTAAACTTGGAGTTGCTCAAAGAACCTATTCATTTCACTGAGATGAAACAGGTACAATGGAGCTGGTTTAGGAGCAGCACAGTCAGTCTGGGATTCTCAAGCAGTGGATTATTCAGGAGAAGAAAACTGATTGGGATTGAAGCTGAGCTAAAAATCCCACCGGTCTCTGGGGAGCTATACAAAAAGTGCTGAGAAGTGGAAGTGGATTTACTTTTTATTACAATTGCTATCTTTGAAGCATTCATACACCACCACCCAGAGTGTCTGGACAGAAGCATCAGAGTTTGCTTCCACATGCTAAACCTCAAGGAGGTTTCATCTGAACCACCACCTAGGAGCTGGTTCTGCTCACTAGGGTAGACTTGTACCGCAGCCTCCACCCCAGCCCTAAATGAAAACTAACTTGGACATTAGTGGCTATACATTAGGATTTAACATATCCCCTGTGAAGTCTAGGCTAATCCAGCATCACAAGATCCTCCTCAGAGCCCACACTGCTCATTCCCCTAAACCTGGGTGCGTAGCAAAGCACTCTGAAAGGTACAACCTAATTGTTTTTCCAATAGGAAAACAACCCTTTACTATAGGTGGCTTATTATACTGCACAGTGCTACTCACACACTGGTAACACTCAATCGGAAGGGTCAGCATTTCCCACATTAGCTCCCCCCATTCCAAGGATCCCAGGAAGTGCAAATTTTCAGGTTAGGAAAGACTTTGGTTTTGTTTTCACTTCCCAGACAAAAAGCCTTATGCCTAAAATAAAATCATCATCTAGAGTCCTGTTCCTCTAGAGGAGATATGCCCTCAGCTGTCTACCAACCAGGCCAAAAGCTACAGAAACAGCAGGGATTATTACTAAACCTGCTGGAGGATTCTGAAAAATTTTGGGGGGACTGCAGTTATGCGAACCATCACTAATTTCACACAACCACACATCAGAAGACCACAAGTGGCTCCTTGGTCTGATCCCACAGGGAAAACAATATTCCTGCTTCCTTCTGCTTAAAAAAAACCTACAACCTGAAATTTGGTTCCTAACCAGGTAAACCTGGACACAGCCATTTCTGTCCCCTGAAATTACACCAGCAGGCTGGACCTGGGCTGGAGCTTTGCTCCTCTTCCCTGTTCACACAGCAAACACCACGGCGAACCTGCCATGCCCTGCAGTGAGCTGTGAGCATCTTCCCAGCTCCTTTACGTTCTGCTCATCAACTAGAAAATCAGTTTTACTGAAAGCCAGCCTTACAGCTACACGGAATGCAAGGAATGAGATTAAAAGGGATTATGTGTTTCTCGCAAGCAATGAGGCTTGATAGCTTAGACAGGCATCACTTTAACATGTCCTCCATTTTGTTTGAATAGTTATTACCCCCCAGCTCTTTGAGTATGAAGGTTTGTAGGGATGAGCCATATGCCAAGTAATTAGGATTTCATTTCCGCTTATTGTTCACACAATTTTGAATGGTTTTTTGGACGTCTGCAGGTTGCTGACATTTTTCTGTATCTGCAGGCAAGACTGCATGTTTAGAAGTAAACACACTGGAGGGGGAAGGCAAGTCTTAGATCTGGACGAAATGGATGCTGAATCCAAACTTCCCTCCCATTTAAGCAGGGAAAATTTTCAGAATTAGGTTATCCATTACTATAACACAGTTCCAGGCAAAGGCCGTACACAAGATCCAGATGCCCTCAAAAAATGGGACACAGGCTTTTGGTTCAAACTTTCCAGTCATTTCTGATTGAGTGTTCATCTGCATTGCAACAGAATCCATGTGGTTAATAAATATAACCAGTTGTACCAAATGCATATATTTTATGAGATGTCAGAGGAACAGGTCTTTTTCAGAGGGCTGGGAATCTAGTCAGCCATTCCCTGACACACCACCAAGGTATCTGCACGGCTCCAACTTCCCCACACCAGTGAGAAATGCCTGGAAGCATACACAAACACACAAGCTTCGAGCGGACCTGATCCCAGCGCTGCTCCTCAACCAATCTCCATCTTATTCTAGAACTTTAGCTGGAATGGATGCCTCTGCTCTCCAGGCTGGGGATGCAGCATTATCCCACCTTCCTGCTGGAAACACTTCTCTCATCCTGGAGATACACGGCCACAACATATGTTCTGGGATCCAAATATAGAAATGTTACTTTTAAAAGCGGTATTTGCAGCAGCAGAACCAGAGACACCAGAAGCCTTGGCCACTTCCAACAGTGCAGAATATCCATGCACTCACAAGCGCCCCCCCCCATCCCACCTTCTCATGTTATCTCCACCATAGGGAGGCATCAAATCCAGCCAAAGCTTCCTTTCTTCCCTTCAGTGGAGGCATGCTGGAAAGGCACAATCCTCACGATGCACGGATTGACACAATCAGAAGTAATTTAATTCATGTTTAATCTGCAGCTAATGACTGCAGGTTCCCTCCAACTCTCAGTCCCCTTCCAATTTTTCACTGGTAAATTGCTACAGTTTGCAGTTGAAGCTCTTCACAGTAGATTAGTTAACATTATGTTTTTATTAAAGCCAAAATTAATATCCTTATTCTCTGAAGGAGACCACTGGGGTTGCTGGAATTATTTTTTCCCTTCAGTTTTTTACCAAGAGCCTTCTCTGCTGAGCTAGAAACACAGAGCCTGCAGACCCCCAGCTGAAAGCTTAAGGGAGCCCCAAACAGTTACCTCTTAAATGATTATTTACATTGGAATATAAAAATCACTCTGCTGGATCAGACCAGGGGCCTGTCTACCCAGTATCCTGTCTCTGATGGTGGCCAGCTGCTCTAGAGCAGGGCTGGTCATAAGTTTTCTGTCAAAGCTCTACTGATAGATACTTTTTTCTTCACATAACTTTCTTCACAAAAAAGCAGCCTGCTGCCTACAGAAAATGTTGACTTTGCAATGAAAAAAGCCAGAGGACTCTAACCTGAATGATTTTCTATTTTGGACATCAAGCTTTACATTTCATGGTCAAAGATAATTGCTTTTCAGTGAAGAGTCAGAATTTCCTAGGGAAAAGATATTAGATGAAATTATGTTCCTATTAATCAGTATTTTCTGTTAAAATATTCCCAGTTTATAAAATATTCCAAAAAACTTTATAAAAATATCTTCAGCTCTGATCTGAAGAAATCATCAAGAATTGTTGGACAGGTAATTATGGTTTAAGTTCCTCCATAAAAGCTTCTCCTAAACCCCAGAAAGCCCATGGCTACAATACATGAAAGAATGAGGGGGTTTATGCGTTATTGGCCTTCTCTAAACTGACAAAGTAATTCCAAGATGTTACTGGACACAGTGGTGTGCATTGGCCAAGCAGCAGAAGGTGGCTACCTGACAAAGACAGGTAGGGAGAGGGTTACCATCTCTGCCCCAGGCCATCCCCTGGACAAGCAGGTTGAACTAGCCTGTGAGGGACAAGGGCTCAGAGTTACAGGCAGGTCCAGATGTCCGTCCAGGGCTAAAGCTCTGCTTCTTCCAGGCCATTTTCAGAGCCTTCGCCTTGCTGCTTTCACGCTTTCCTTCCCCATCCCCGCTCTGCAGGACTGACGCTTCCGAGTCCTGTGTTACATCCTGCTCTGTTCATCCCTGTGCCACAGACCAGTACTGCAAACCATCAAGAAGCCTAACCCAAACCAACGAACAGCTGTTTTGAAGGCATTCTACCCATGCCAAGAACTCAAGAGCTCCCCACCTTTCCTTCTCACTCTTCACAACGTTTATGAAACCAGAATTAGAATCAAACTGTGCCAAATACCTGGTGTCCTTCACACTGATATAAATCACAAAAAACTCCTATAGCACCAGCTACGCCAGTCTGACATGAACCCCAAACCAACATGCAGCACGTCCAGTTTGCCCATCCCTCATGCTCCTGGAGCTCCTTTACCCTTGGTTAAAGGTTGACCAGATCAATTACTTGCCTCTGACAAATGGCTGCATGGATTTAACCCCCAGCACATCCCTGGCAAGCAGGAGGGGTGTCAGGACCATCTTTCCTGTCCTGGGACACTGCACAGGGAAATGTATTAACAAACAGTCTGAGTCCATCCAGGAGAAAGAGCAATTGGCAACACAGCTAGAAAAAAAGGATTCCCTTGGAGCAAAGAAAGCAAAGCCATTATCATCTGGGGAGATTTAGGAGACAGCTCAAAATCCCACAGGGATCATATATTCAAGTTCACCTCTTCAATCACGAGAGCAAGAAATTGCCTTTTTAAAAAAAAATTAATGCTGAACTGTCAAATAAGCATGAGATGAGGCTTGAAGAAAAAGCCTAATTTCTCTGGGCTCTCTGTGAAAGGAAAGGAAGCTGCCACACCACCCCCGAACACTTGTGGGCATGCGTCCTGCAGAGACATGGGGCTAGCCTGGGGCGGGCAGGGACCAGGGCTTGCTGCTGCTAATGGTGGTGGAAAATCTCTCACTGAGCTGGACCTTTTGGTCAAAGAAAATAGCTTTTTCAACCCTAAAGTTCATTTTTACAGAACTTCTTTGCATTTAATCAAAACAACTAGGGGGCATGGATCAGTTCTACAAATTCTTATACGTTTGTGGGTTGGTTTTTTCCCCCCTCTGGTCCAATACTTAAACTCTGTGAGATGCTGAAACCTGAAAAATATTTGTTCAGCAGTGAAAACTGCAGAAATTGCACAGAAAAGAGTATGGTGACAGGCTCAGATCTCAGATCCCTTCCCACCTCCACAACCACAGCTACCAGGACAGGAGGGCTCTGCTTTGCAGCCGAGGTTCACCACAACTTCTAGACTTGCTCTGGCCACCCACAGCCCCAAGCCCCGCGCTCCAGTTCACACACCGTCCCATGGCCCAGTTGCAGAGCTGACTCGCATTTCGAGCCCCAGGCTGCGAGGGGCAACTAGGAATTGGTGAGTTATGCCAGCAACGCATAGATTTTTCTGCCTCTGAGTCCACATGGGAAACAAGTCACAGTACTAGCCAAAACCCAGGATCTGCCTCTCTCCAACGTGACATTCTTGTGCACCGTGTTTTTTAATTAACCTTGGAACAGCAAAGGGTCTTTTTTTTTTTCTTTTTGCCAAACACAGCCATATTTTACAGGGATGGTGACAAGCTAATTAACTTAATTCTTATGACACCTCTCTGAGATGAGGATAGGGTTGGCTAGCTCTGCAATGCAGTGTTGGGCTAATTAAAAAATAATTACTACTTCACCTAGGACAAGAACAAGAAGTTAATTAAAAGAATGAGGTGTAGCCTTAATGAAACTCATCAGATTGTATTCATTCAGATGTCCCACAGCCAAATTCCCCCCATTAGAATATAAATCCATGTTGTCTCCTTCTTCACAAGTACTTGCAAATGGGCTCCCCTCTCCCCCTCCTCCCTTTTGCCTTTCCCTGGCACAAACGGTATGAATTATTTCAAGAGCAAGACAGTAAACTTGGGCTGAGATTTAATACACCCCCAGGGGCCGAAGATACGGATCTCCAAATACTATCTGGGATTATTTGCAGTACCTCAGAAGCCATGTGTTGCATGAGGGCTATACCATTTGTTTTTAACCAAAGTCCTGTGGATAATTTGGGAGCACAGTGGTCCTCGAGCACTGCAGGCAGGCAGAGCACTCCTCCTTCCAGACAGCATCCTGAAACACTGGCGGAATGATGCAGAATAGGAAACCTCCTTGGAGAAAATGAGATTTTTACCTGAGTAAAATTGACCCACGGTCCAGATTCAGAGCTCCTGCTACTGGACAAGTGATAGTAACCAAGCAAGCATTAGCTAGGGATAAAATCTTTGCTCATGAACAGTTTGATGTTTCAGGTTGACTTAAGACCCTCACAAGTTCAGGTCAAATGCCTCTAATGCATTCATTAAGGGAAAAAAATCTGAAATTTAATTTCAAATGGTAATTCACTTCTAAATGAGAGGCAGGTGGCCCAAGAGCTGAACTATGCTAAATTTTCCAGAGGTAACTTCATTCTTTTAAGTATATTTTTAAAACCAGAGCATTTAGCCAGGAGTTAAATTAAAATGTTCTTTGGCAAGAATATTTACTTTTTTTTTTTTATAAGGATAAAAAAACCACTAGGGATCAGACCAAAACAAAGAGGGTTTCCCCCTATTTTGGTGCTATTACTAACATGAAAATAAGTTTTGCAAATCACAAGCCACATCCTCATTTATACACGAAGGCACTGTTCCTACACATGTACCTCATCTTAGACATACACCAGTTCATCTCACTTCCAGCTCCCCCAGCACCCACCCCCAGTCCACCTGCAGCCAGTGAAAGGTCCAAGGGGTGCTCAGACTTCTCAGCACTTGGTGCATTCTCTTGGGGGATGACTGGTCACTGCCACTAAGCTGCGATGATGTGAGCAATCCCAAAATTAGCTAGATGCAGTAGAGCAGGGCTCCTCAAGCAGCATTTCAAGAGTTTGCTCAGCTTGAGAAAACTCAATGTTTGGAAGTGGTGGAGGCATGACAATAGTGTTCCTTGGCTGATCCCCGGGACCACATAGACGATGGCAGCACAAGTGTCCTTACGCATGCCACTGCCATCTGAAAGAGCATCCAAGGGTGGGGGGGAAACCACAAAAAGAAGCAGAGAAAAGCCAGAGTTTCCTGATCCTGTTTGTTACAGACCAACTAACAGCAGCGGGATTGGCCGCACTCACAACCCTGAGTGCGGGAGGCACAGCACTTTCTCCAGGATGGATTCAGAAGTCCTCAGTAAAAGAAAAAACAAGGCAAGGCACAACCAAACTGGCCACACTGTTACTGGAAAGCAGCAAACTAATTCACTCTCTAAGACTTATTTTGAAGTTTTAGAAAGCAGGTACTCTTTATTGCAGTGCTGGGTGCATGGGGGATAACTCCTCCTAACGTGCACACGCAAAGGACAAAACTAACAAGTATTTATACTATGTTAATACACGTATTCCTTATATTTCCAAGTAATGCTTATCACATTCATGGGTTTTCCAGGAACTCGTTAGCACATGCTAATGTCTTTTGCACATGTTTGTTGGCACCTCCAGATGGTTGTCGGGGGTCCTCAGATGAAGGCTCAGACAGTCCTGGTATCATGTATACCTTATCCTTCAAAGTTAGTTTTGTGATCATCTTGTAACTTTCTTATCCTTGTGCATTTGTTTTTCCAAGGCAGAGCTGATTAAAATGAGATTGGTCTAGAGCTTCTTATCTTACAACTAATTGTTTTCTAAGTTACAATGGTTTCCCTTTTGTCTGGTTACATCTATTGAGCAATGGCTCTAATCACTTGAATTGATCTTAGTATTTCAGTATTAACAGGTATCAAAACAGGCAGCAGGTGCTCACGCTAAGAATCATTAGCCTTCAACCTAAAGTAACAATGAATAGTTTCTTATCACATATAATACAAGCAGGCCTTCATTACAGGCCTATCTTTTGGCTACAACACTACTTAATGAGGACCTAGGAGGACCTTCAAATCATGTATTAACAAATGAGACATAAGACTGAGCAGACCAGCACGAGGCACTGACATGGAACAAATCTTGAGGTGACAGCTCTCACTGCAAACCAGGGGAGAAGCTTCATCTGCTGGTGGGATCTGTTACTTGAGCACATTTACCTGCCAAACCTCCCAAAGGAAGAAACCACAAGGTGAAGGGCAGAGGTGGGGGGAATGGAGGGGTCCTTACACTGATGGTGTCATCTTCCTGCACACAAGACACCACGGCTGCAGCAGACACAAGCTGCCTTTACCCAGCCTACGCTTCTTCCCAGTTTTCAGGGTCCAGCAAGCACATCAAATGCGCAGCCCTAAGTAGAGGACAGGCACAGCTCTGCCCAGCACAGGTATCTCCACACCATTTTCAAACATCAAGGCCTACAGGAGGACCAGAAGGAGAACAGATCCAACTTCTCAATGAAGCCAGTGAACAACAAGAAGTGCGCAATCTCACTAGTTTACATCATTACAAAAGGAAATCTATTCAGGTTCAACAGGTACTGTACCATCAGTGCTTGGTCTAGACTTTCTGGACCTGCAGTGGAAGTATTCCCTGTGGTAATCATAGAATGGTTTCAGTTGGGAGGTACCTCAAAGATCATCTAGTTCCAAAAGCCCTGCTATGGGCAGGGACACCCTCCACTAGATCACATTGCCCAAAGCCTCATCCAACCTGGCCGTATCCAATCCTGCTTCTTGTGTGTCCAGAGCTTTCCCTGAAGGATGAAATTTCAATATTCAGGCCACTTAACATCATTAAAACACTACCTGCTTCTTACCACTTCTACATTCCTCCACATTTCTTTTTTCTCTCCTACATAATACCCTTTGCTCCCTGGAAAGAAGCACATCTATAAAAGAAGCAGTTTTACAGCTACACACATGCAGGTGTCTGGATGTGCAGCCACGTGGTCTGATAAACATATATGCACATAGCATGTGGACATGTGTTCAGATGCATGCAGGTATGCATGTGCCTACACCAGGAGGTGGGTCTAAGTAACATCTTTATGCTTTCAGCTGTAGCAATCTGCTCCAAAGGAGGTCAGATAAGCCCACCCTCTTCTTCAGGTTCCCCTCGGAGAAGGCTTTTTGCTTGAGGAAACACCAATCTCTAACACTGTTCATTTTGGGCACTTGCTGATCATTTATAATTTCTTTAAAAAGGCTTTCACTTCAATAGCTCCAGAAACCAAGGAAGATGAAACAAGTTTCCCAAGGTCATTCAGCCAGTGTCCTTCAAACTGCAGGGCTGCTGAAATCCACTTTAGGATACTATCAAAGAGCTCAGACCCACAGGGGTCCCAGACTTTTTGAAAGGTTCATCCACAGATCTTTCCTCATTTCAGGCTGTTTCTATCCAGCAGATTTAGCTGCTTCAGCAGATTTACCAGAGTTACATTAGTACAAGCAAGAGCAAAACTATTTGCATTGCTCTGCCACAACAGGTTCACAGGAGGCTGAGTACCTAGGCTCTGAGCAGCATGGCCCAGCAGGCAGAGAATTAGGACATGGGAAACCTCTTCCCTGCCCTAAGGATTCACTCTCGATCCTCTGCAAAGTACCTCTCTATGCCCCTAGCTAGCGTCTGTAGAATAGAGCCTACAGCATTTAATTCTGAGATCTCCAAGGAAAAGCTGCCCTAAGGTATCACTATCAGCACCCCCAAAACACCGTGGGATGTGTGGCTTTGCCCTTCTATAGTCTTCAGTGTGAAATTAAGAACTGCTCAAGCCTACAAATTCAACAGGTCAAAAAACCAGAGCTCATGTGAAGTCATGGCTTCAGCTGAGGAACAGGAAGCTCAAGTGTTTCACTGCAGTACAGTTCAAGAAATTAATATTTTGTTGCACTTCAAATGGGATGACAATGCAAGGAGAAGTCAGCCAAAGCACCTTGGAAAAGCCCAGTGGTGATTATGTGAGGGGCAGAAAAAGGCTGCACAACTTTCAGTCAGCTTCAGCACTGGGTGGGAAAATCCCCAATTAAACCAGAAACACAGTACCTGCAATCATCAGGGGAGAGAAAAAATAGCCAGGAATGCAAGTAGAGGAAATTGATTCTTGTTGCAATCAAGTGTCTTCCTCTACTTTCCTGCTCAAATATGAATTATTTTTAATTCAAGTTCACTGCAGCTTGTAAAATCTCTCAGCAGACCTGGCTCCCATGACCTGGTTTGTACTGTCCCATTTGGATTGAGGACACCAGCAAGAAAAGTCAGTTCATAGAAGGCAAAGAAAGAATCAGTTTGAAATCAAACCCTTCATCCTACAAAGGCGCATCAAAGCAATTCAACATCAGAACACCAGAGTCTAAGCATCAGCTGCCAGATGAAGAGTTTTCTATCCCATTTTACTCCATGACAGTACTAAGGGGAAAGCTGCTGTTGCTTTGGACAAAGTTTTTGTGTCTCTGCCCTTCAGTGAGTGGAGGGCAGCAGTGGCTCTGCTCCCAGCAGAACAAGTCCTCTGCAGGTCCACTGCCCATCTGCTGCAGTCTGTCAGGTCCCAGATGGACCAGCTCTCCATTCTGTTCTGTCTGGCCATCCGTATTTATTTCTGGAAAGGGTGCAAGAAGGCCTGTACTACACTCCTTCCTAATCCCAGTCAACCAGTGATTGCTTCATGCTCTGAAGAACAAGGGTTTGTGCCATTTATAGCTGCTCAAGTTGGGAATACTTTTATTATCCACCCAGATGTGAATACTATTGAACTTAACCTGCCCATTAGCTGTGCAATCGCCTGAGTACCAGGCAGGGTCAAAGTAAGCAGAGCTTTAAGGGGTTAATCCCAATGCAATATCAAGGTAAATACAAGGGCTTCAAATGAGGGAGTCAACTGAAATTCTATTATAAATAAAAATAATAATCCTCAAATAAGCTGTTGCCAAAGAGGCTAAGCTTCTGCATCCAATTTGTATCACATTCAGACAAGTGATGTTACAAAGCTGTGTCCATATATTATACAATTACAGGAATGTGGCTTTCATTACGTGATTAAAGCACTCCTTGTTATGACACAGCCCATACTATCGACAGATGTTGGGCCAGCACATGCCACAGTCCTCCACGCTTTGGGTGCCAGGTTGCTTCTGCTAATAGAGGCCACGCAAGGTCAGGGGGAAGCGCCTGCAGGGCCCCCGGCGTGTTGCTGATTGGGCTTAGCTTACACAAGGAACGGGACTCCCGCAAGACCCTTCCTCCCCAGCCCTTCCGAAATGTTCTCCTCCTTGTCGGCAGGAGCAAAGCAAACATAAACCAGATGGTCAAGCGGGTATTCCCAGCAAGGAAGAGAACACAATCGCTAGGATGTGAATAAAAGGAGCCCATATCACATAGGGTAGGCGTTCATCTCTGTGTTTTCAGGAAATGCCCTATGCTCTGCAGACACATCGCTGCTCTTCCAGTCACTGACCAAAGTCAGAGGTCACTGTACTGAAACCCACAGAAACCTGTGGTTTTGTAACAGTTATCCAGTAGAATAAAAGATCACAAATGAAGCTTCAGTAGTAGAAATAGGACCAAGCTTTGGAGCCCTAACTCAAATGTTGACTTGTCCTTCCAAGAAAACAGAGCTGGACCAAAAGCTGTCAAAAGTGAAATCCAAATTACCCTCAAAGCTGTTTTCAGGTCAGTATGTTTTAAGTTACACAATCTCACTTTTCCCTAGAAGTTCTTATTTAGTACATTTTAAAAATACCGAAAATATTAATAGTATTAAAGCCTGACTTATAGGTTACATGACAAGTGAATAGTCATTTCAATGTTGTTTAGATGGTTCAGATACATTTTCATTTGTAACGCCTATTAGATAAAAAAAAAAAATCAGGTTGTATTTGTAAGCAGTAATTTCCATTCAAGTAAACAGCCATTTTTCAACAGCCTGAAAGGTTGTTTGGTTTTCCCCATACACACACCCTTCGAAACACTAATTGGGCATTATAGATGAAGGCAAGGTTCAAAAGTGGGCAGAGGTTGGGGTTATACAAACTTGGAGACAGCCTGCGCTTCCTGCGATATCAGAGCAATGCCATGAAACTCCTGGAAGTTCATGCAATGGAACCATTTGGCATCCTTCCACAGCAAGCAGCAGCAAAGGACATGCTTGGATTTATACGCATGCTAGATGGGGCCCTAACAGATGCCGTGACCTGGAGCCATAGCCACGCACTAACAGTCATACCTCTGAATATCACATCCAACTATACTCATAGCCCCCCCTTCTCCCCCTAGCATGCTTCAGGCCTTCCTTCTAACCCTCCCGAGCTCCTTCCCTCTTATAGTCCCATTACATCTCCCTGGCCCACACTCTTCCTCCACCAGCCCTTCAAATCCCTGCTCCACAGGGCTTTCTCCTGCCTACTCTACACCCCAAAGGCATCCCTGCAGGCTCCCACTAAATGCAAAGGCTTTTCTAAAGTGAAGACAAGTTTTTAAGCAATCAGAGGAGCCAATTTACAAGTCATCATATCCTTCAGTTGTCATTTATGCCCCTCCCCAGCTGCTCCAGCAAACAGCCCTTGTTGGTTGTGTTTTATTTTTGTGGTGCTCATTTAGCAGCCACATTAAGTATCTCTCCACAAAATTACACTCATTTAATTTCCCATGTGAATTTGTTGACTGTTTGCACGAGTTCAAAACAGCAGCAGTTCTACATAGTTCATGAGCACTTTATAACACATCTGTTGGGCACTGATGGGAAAGCTGCATCAGAACCACAGGCCCTTAAGTCTTCCAGAGAGTTCAGATCATACAAAGAATTCACTTTTTTGTTGAAATCCACCCTAAGGAGGAGGACTGGAAAAAAGGAATAGGATTCACCATTGCCAAAATGCCTCACATGTTAACTACTAGCCAAAGTTAATCCAGAATCAAACAGAGCTCATTATATTCCTAATGCAATCCCCCGATGGGTTCCCTCCATTTGGGCCACAAGACAGCCCCAGCTCCTCACCGCAGCACTGGGCCCAGACCCAGCTCAGGTTTCCAACTCCCACTGAAATATTTGCATGATCCTGGGCTTTATTATTTTAGCTTAAGCTGCACAGACTGTACAATCAGCTGTACAAGCCCTATTTTCAAATCCTATTCACCAGCACCTGAAACTGGCTCTTGATCAAAACACAACTCAAGCCCAGTTCTCACTTTTATACTGCCTTTCCCAGCAGACAGCCAATACTCCCCTCTTCAAAAGCCATTTAATCCTTCTCCACTTCTAAGCTTAACTCAAGATTTCTTCCCTTAAAAGAATTAAATAAGTATGAAACCCATACTAACTGAACAAGGACATGCCTACCTCAAAACGTTCAGGAACTCAGCCCCGAACATGAGCTTAGACAAGCCTGGCAACTCTATCATGGAATTTCCTCTGTTAAGACATACCTGCAGGATATACACTGAAAGAAAGAAAAGGTATTTTATTCATTTGTCCAAACAGTTACTGTCTCCAGGCCAACAAGCAAGCAGCATTTTGTTAGGATAGATTAGGTGGTACTTTTATACTATAACTAAAAAGAAGAAACTCAGTACTTTATTTCCACATGACTGCTTTTAAAATATATATTTTTTTCAAATAGAGATAAATATCAGCAGACATAATCTATTGCCTAGAGAGGGACAGAAATAGGTTACCATACCATAATGCGTGCTAAATGACATCCCACGAAAGCACATGTGATCATATAAGAGATCAGCATTAATATAGATACAGAAAAGAACTGAGGATGTGTACTATAAGAAAAGGGAGGGGGAAAGAGTGTGTATAATAATTCATTTAGCATTCAATCCATCCGAGGCATTTAGAGACACATCATTTGATAGACTCCCTGCCAGAGCTCTCTATTAAGAGCTGACTGACCAACAAATTCCTCCAGTTCCGACTGCCTAGCCAGACACCTGAACGGTGCCCAGCGCTCAGTGCTTTGCAATAAACAGCCTCATCTAAAACGTGCTGAATGAGGCATCAAAGCTGAGGCACACAACATCACTAATTGCTTGCGAAAATCTAAGCTTCAGTGCCTGCAAACACTTAAGGATGTGTATAATATAGTCCTCCTGTTGACTCTGCGGTTGGCCTTGCTTGCATATGCTGGGAAGTTGCTGCAAATGTACATGCTTGGGATGGGGGAGTACTATTAATAACAATAATATTGAGATCTTACATAGCCTGGGGCACATCGGAGCTAGATAATTATACAGGAAGGTGAGTCAGGAGAAAATAACAACCTCCTCCTTTCATAAAAGAGCAAATTTCACCCTGACAAATACAGCATAGTGAAAAACAGAGGAAGTAAACGGGTCCTGAACAAATTATATCCATCAGAAAAACTGCAGTCATTGTGGGCAGCTCTGGAAAAAAAAAAAATCACTGCCTAGTGGTCAAAAAAAAGCAAGCTGAAGGTGAGTACTGTGAAATCCAAGCAAGAACCGCACTAAATCATAAGATGCACTCTGTGTACACCCTGCCCTGGTGCAATACCCTGTCTGCACCAGTTCAGCTAAAACAGAAAGGGAACGGGCAGATTCAGAAACAACTCCCAGCTAACAGCACGCGTGATTTTAGCTCTGGTGAGATCATCACACAAAGAGATCCCAAAAATCATGATTCTTTCCTTTCAAATTCCCAAAGTTAGGTAACAGCTTAAAAGCAGTATACAGGATGATACATAGCGAAGGTGAATCCCATATCCTATTTGAATTTTCTCATTATACAAAAATGGGCTTTTTAGAGGAACTGAGGCATGACGCATCTACAAGAGCAGCTCTGAAACCAAATTCACCAACTACCCGCACTGCTCAATCCCAGAAGCACAGCCAGAGTTGGATCATGCATTAACAAATAAAATACCAGGGAAAAAGCCCTTAGAATATCCTCTCATGAGCAGGGCAGACAGACCAGACACAAGAAGGGTATTTCTCACTTTACAAAACAAGAAAGAATTGTCTTGTGTGCAACAATTTTCACTGCTTCCTTGCAATAAATGGGAGGCAAGTTCCCAACTGCCTTGAAGCAGTTTTACCCCAAATTATAGAAGACAGCTGCTGCATAAGAAACAGAGCAACAGTCCTGGGCAATAGCCACTGGATCATTTCCTCTCCCAATCTTAAAGCCCTCACAGTAAGAAGAAATCATCTGGAGGTCAGTATTTCCCTCCATAGCATCCTTCAAAGGTCTTAGCTATGACAGGAGTGTCCACCCTCACGGGCAGAAAAAGGTCATTCGGATTCCTCGTGCCTTAGCTTAGGTGCTTATCTTTAGACTACGTTAAGGCTTTCTCCCACCAAATCAGTAACGAGCCTCAGTATCTCTTCGAATGAGGTGAACTGCCTTCTGGAGACTCCTCTGTCTCTCTCTCCACAGAGGGAAGTCTGAAGAACCAGGCAGCAATTTCTACATGGCTAACATCAGGTGCATCGAGGTCCTTCCTAAATGATGAAAAGTTAGCAAAGTGAAGTGTTCTCTGCAGACATGTTACTGTAAACATTCCTCCACTAACAACTTTTTGGTCTTTTCTCTACAGCATCTGGTTTTGGCCACCACTAGCAGCAAAGTGCTAGACTCTGTGGAAATCAGATTTGACCAAGCATGGGAATTCCTGTGTACCAACAAGTTATCCTTTGATTCATGGCATATTTCAGATTAAAGTTGCAAGGAGCTACAAGGGGAGAGGGAATTCTCCATTTCAGTCCTGAGGGCTGCACTGATTTATTATTTCTGGCACCACATAGTGCATTGTTTGGTTGAAATTGGCTGTTAAAATCCATACTTACGAAATGTAATATTCCTCTGGAAATGCCCCATTCTGATTCTTTTTTTAAATGGTATTTTTATTCAGAGGAAGGGGCAGGAATGGTGGAATTTACCTAATAATGATGTTCTAAACCGTTTCAGCTGATAAACTCAGGTAGACTAATATTTTATTTCCATTTGGCCACTTATTTCTTTAACCAAAATTGAGATGAGACCCTTGTGAGAATTCTGGCAGAATAATTAAGGAGAGATGACTGTACCTCTTCCTAATAAATTAAAGGCAAAAACGTCAAAGGACTGGAGCATGGCTCACTCCTCAGTGCCTTCTCACATTAGCACTGCTCAATAGCTAAATAAGGGTAGCTAAATAAGAGATGATCTGAACTCCAGTGTGCGAGTGAGCCAGAGGTTCACAGCCACAGGCCCCTCCAGCGAACAGATCAGTCCAGAGCCATCTCTCCACTGGCTCAGGAGAGACCTTGGCAGATTACACAGGCACAGGGCCACCAAAAAGTACTGCAGAGCTTGGCAGCAGAAGGGTGTAAAACCAGAGTTTTCCTGAGCTGTGTGCCATACCTCCATCCTGGTTGATCACCTGCAAGCAAATCACACTCATTGCTAAGTTATTAATAACTCCTTGATTTAATTCGCAGAGGCCAGATCTTCAGCTCATACCAATCGGTGTCACTTTACTGCAGTTAACAGAGGGGATCAAGGTTGCCACAGGTGAGATCCAACCCCCTGGCTTGCCAACAGCAACCACTGTCTAGGAAATCCAGACAGGACTTTGCAGTATGGGTAAAAGGCAATTTTTAAGAATTGGCCTCCTTTTCCTTTGGAAGGATTTACCCTCTCTTTACCTAGAGTGACCAGAGGCCTCCACCGTCCCGCCGGGATGGAGCAAGGAGATAAGGACAAGCAGAGAACAGTAACAGCCTGCTCTAGACCTGAGCTTGCTTTTTACTTACCCAACATGACAGCCACTACTGAAGTATTTTCAGAAAGCAGAGAAACGCATCTCCTGCCAACAGGTCCCCACACCAGTAAGTCTCCACTGTGGGGCAGCCCCCGGGGCTGGTGACAGCTCTGTGAGCCATGGGACTGCCACCAGGCTTCAGGCAGCACAACGTGAGCCTCTTCTGACACCTAGTGCCCAGACTGCTCATGGCCTGGGCCATGGCAGTCTCTAACCACACCAGGCTGGAACACGTCCCCTGCACAGCACCCTGGCAGCCACAGCCACCAGTGACACAGGCAAACCACATCACCTTAATTTGCTGCCTTTCAGGGCAGTGTCAGGTTTGTGGGGTCAACCTAAATAACCTTCAGGCTACTAAAAACAGCATCCATACAGAATCTGGTTAAAAATCACAACTCCACAGAAGTGAACTTTGATTTTAGCGTGGTCCAGGACCGCACCTTTTCCTTGTCACTCTTACAGGATTCTCTGGGTGTAAATACTTAATGGAAATGTTCCTGGAATTACATTACCATGAAAATGTGTGATCCCAGAAACATTTGCATGAGACAATAGTCTGTAGCTTTGCAGCATCCAAATCCAGATGTTTCTGGTGAGAAAGAAATAGATGACCTGAGAATTAAACCCAGGCCCCTTGGCTCCCCTCCAGATGCTCTACCAGCTGCTCACACCAAGTCCCCTCTGGTCAATTACTTTACTTGATGCTTCTAATCAACAATATTATATATGTGATGCTATAAACTTTTGTATTTAATATTAGCTCATAACTCAGCATCCAAAACCAGATGTTTTTGGTGAGAAAGAAATTGATGACTTATCAGAGGACTGAACCCAGGCCCCTTGGCTCCCTTCCAGACAGTCTACCAGCTGAGCTGCAAAGCTAACCAGTTACCTCCCGCTCCCCCCACACCCTTTCTTTTCATGAAAGGAAAAGGAAAAGGATTTCACATCTCCCAATGCAACGTGCAGGGATATGTGAAAGATGTTTTTATAAATACTTTCAAAACAGCGTAACGCAATGTTGAGTCAGAAGAACACACTTTTTCCCAGAGAAAGGCTTTGCAGACAAGCTCCTTTCCTTCCTAACAGCCAGTTCTCGTTGAGGGCTCACAAACAACTGCGTGCAGAAGCAGTATAATAGATGACTAATTCAAATCTGAACTTCTTCGGCTTCCTCATGCTCTGTTGAGGATGATTATGAGACACTCTCTGCAAGGCTGCTTCAGGACAGCTCACTGGGTTGCATGATGTAGCAAAATGCATATGCTAAAGGACTTAGAACAGATTTCTACAGGGCTGAAAGGTGGAATGCAGTAATTTCTGATTTATGGAAATCTTATATGTTCCAGCCACGCAAAGCAGTTAAGCAAGTGCTTTACTTCAAACCTGTAGTAGATGCATTGAACTCAGTGCAACGACTCATATGTTTGAAGTTAAGCACATACTTCAGTGCTGTCCTGTACAAGGCTATTCTTAGGGAACCCAGAGCAGAGCACAGTACTGCTCAGCTGTTGCTTAACTACTTACGATGCTCTATCACAGAAATTGCGTATTTATTTATTAAAGGATAGAACACTGATTTTATAAGTATATATTCACAGGGTTTTGCTCTTAAATTATAGCTATATAAGATATGATGAAAAGCAACTTCCATGAAAACCCAAAGCCCAGAGTCTTAAGAGCTTTGTTTAGGATTAGAGACAACATCCACTACAGAGAGCACACAGATCTACAAATATTTGCTCACAATTGTCAGAAACAACTGTTAAAATATTATTGCAACTGAAAGGAATCTGAAAGTTAAACCAGCATGCTATGAAAATCTATTAGAGAATGTTTTCCAAAGAGGCAATTCCAGCTTCCCTAACCAATGAAGATAGTACGCCCTTTCCAAGGAGAAAGTACTTTTTAAGAAAAGAAAATACAACTGCAAACATGCAGAGAATTGGCAGTGGTGTTCAGAGAATTCAATTCTTCTTGTTAGTCAATTTGACTAGATTTTAAGACCAAGGTCTTGCCTTAAGTTAACTTAATTATAACAACGTTGTGATTTTGCAGACTTCGGTAAGACACAGTATTCACTTGCTAGGGCATCTCACCATACCGAGAAAATGAAGTTAGGCAAAAGCTTGGATAGATCTGCAGCTGCTGGAAATACAAGTCTCATCCCCAGTAAAACAGATTTCTAAATTTGGCTCTGTTCTACTCTGAAGACTCAGCATTCTCTCGCCAACTTTTTCACTATAATCAAAGCAGCTGAAAGCAAAGCTCAAATAAAACATTCTGACTAAACTTCAATGGCATAGATAACTTTCCATTCCAGAACTGATACCTGAAACCGTACAATTCCATCAAGTCATCTTTTTACCAAAAATTTCACATCTCTCTGGTCAAATTACTTTCCCAGATAGCTTCAAGCTATTTTGGAGGATGTATTACACCAAGGCTGGTTAGCATGAAGAGCAGGAAAAGAGAATCTGCATGGTGGGAGGTGACAAAGAAAGGGAGAAACAAAGATGGAAAAAAACAGGCTGAGAGAGCTTAAAGGGCCAGGAGGGTAGACAGACACAGGGGCTGGACCAGCAGGTCAGGGAGAAGTCCAGGGGGATCACATGTCTGGAATCAACACACTCAGTAAGCATCTGAGGCTGACCAGACAACAGCACATGCAAGAGAAGTGCTGAGAGCTGCAGAGCATCACAAACATTTAATTTTCAATAGCTGGTACCAATCACATTGGGCTCAAACCCATGAGATACCAAGACCTGCAGAAGCTAATGAGACACACAGGCACTCTGTGTCTTCCTGGATGCTGTGCATTTAGCAGGATTGAGCCTGCACAAGACCACCACCCAAACAACTAAACTAAAACCCTGTGACAAAAACATCATTAATATATTTACAAAGACCAATATAGTAGTGTCTCATGCACTGCTAGGGGCAAAAGCACTAACGGCAGCACCATGGGAAGAGAAGGAAAGTACGTGACACAGGCAGAATACAGAAAATTATGAGTGACTGAAATAGAGCCTGAAGGCACAGGGCTCCAGGACCAGCCACACAGCAGAAAGCACGCATGGCCTCTGAAGACACAACTCACTCATCTAGTCTTCTGCAGAGGAAGTAACATTTCAAAGCTCTCCAAGTCTCAGTTCTCCTCACACTTACTTCACCAGTGTTACCCAGCACATCTCACTGGCACGGGATGAATTTTAAGTGAGTAGCCTTCAGCTAAGCACAGCAGTGCCTTAGTATCCTCATCCCCAACACAGCTGTTTCAAAGTACTGGTGTGACCAATTCTGACAGACTCGACCTGTCCTAAGCAATACCAAAAATTACACCACCCTTCCAGAGTTTCCAATCTTTTGTTTTAACAGGTTAATAGACACAGACATATAAATATATATGTTTAAAAGGAGAATTACATCAATGGTGTATCACAGAGTCTGTCCATCCCAGTTGAATGGCTACTGCAAACGAGAGGAGAGTTCAGACACTTGGTGGTCTGAATGTTGCAATACCCATCACCTGTGGGAAATGGGACCTACACAATGGGCCCTGAAACACCCAAGTATATCCACATGAGGAGCAACCAAACTGGTGAATGGTAAATGCTGTTTTCCACTGATTGGTCCGGCAAGTTTTTCCTTTCATTCAGCTGACACAGCAACACACCATCCTGTACTCAAGCATCATCTTTCCTCTTCAGCCACATGTCAAAACGCAGGACAGCCAAGGAGTGAGAACCTGCATCCTGTGACAGCCCAAAGACACACAAACCAACGTGACTAGGTAGCATCCAGACTATGCTGTTGACTTCCAAATCCAAAACAAATCCAAGACCAAATGGCAAGAAACACTGCTCTTTCTTAAGATCAAACTTCAAGGTGAATTGAGGAAGGGTTAATTAAGTGCAAAACAGAAACAAGCAGAGTCATCACCAGTTGGGAGAGAGTGGTGTTTCCTAGTTCCTCATTAGGTGACTGCATTTTCAATACTAGCTGCCTTTAATTAACAGTGATTGCACTGAAACATAATTTGCAAGTTGTCAGTACCAGCACTCACTCAGGGAAAATCTACACTGCTCCCCCACCACTTTCACAAGCCTACCTTGACTCCCAGATTATCCAGGGCTTCAGAAAGCAAATTCCAGGTCTTCAACCAGATCTGGAAGCAAAATGAGAATTTCTGATTGTAAAAACTGAAGCTTTCCAAGGGTGGGTTTGGTTTTTGGTTGGGTTTTGGTTGTTTGGGGGGTTTTTTTGGGAGGGAAGGGGGTAGCATAATAAACTGATATACAACGCTTTGCAACAGTGTGTGAATATAACTCACTTTCATCTTCTCCATAGATTACAGATTTTAGAGCATTGAAACATGCTCTAAAATAATTCCCTTAAAGCCTACTCTCCTCCTCCCAGTCTGTTGTCTGTGGATACAACATGGATGAAGTGATCAAATCTGCTTGTTGCTTCATATATTTTTTTTAATCATTCACAGACAGGACACTGTCCAGGAAAGAGCAGCTGCAATCGCAGCTACAAAGCTCTCACTAATGTGACACTACATAATCATACTTGATAGCAGAAGAGTTCTTTGGAGGAGGAAATCACTTCAGGATACCTGCTGTAATTGAGTGGGTCTCCACCAGCCTTCTGGCATTTGAGGATATTTGTGCTTGACAAGCTTTTGTTTAGAACAAAATGGTAAATCTTTTACCTGGTCAAATGCACTGAACTCACAGATTTTCAACAAAAAAGTAAAACAAAATATATACAGGTATAAAGCTCGAAGACAGACAGCAAGTCTTGAAAGAGCAGATTTGCTGCTAGTCTAAGCAGGGTTACTAAACAGTGTCCAAAGGAGATTTACCCCTTTTCACCAGAAACTAAGTTGGCCCACTCTTAGGTTTCTGTGCTGGCCACTTACACACAAAACCAACTGAAACTGCGACAGTTACTTTCATCCAGATCCATGCCCAAACCTTGCAGTCTGCATTTAAGCTTCCCTGGGTCCTCAAGGAAAACACACAATTTGCACACAGCTTACACAGGTGTATTTACCCCAAACAGACATAATCTCCGTATTCATTTGCAACCAGCCTCCCTGGGACAGAAAAAACAACAAAGCAAACCAGGCTCTTTGCAAACCTGATCTTTCAGGAAGGGAGAAAAGGAGGACAGCAGTACCTGGGTCTCAGACCAGTGCTTTGTAGCTCTCTTACCAGCATCTTACTGGAACTTCAGCATGGAAAAAGCCACGGGCAGAGCTCGCCTGGTCAGAGGGTTACCTCCAGCCCTGCACAGCCTCAGAAGCCTCCCAACCTTTCCCACCATTTTGGGAGAGGGGAAGAACAGCTCCGCCCCTTCCTTTAAACCCTGCAGAGCCCTGTGCTGGTCAAGCAGCCCCTTAACCCCTTCCTGGCTGGTCAGCAGCCCTGCCATCTCACTTCGGGATGCTCCCAAGGGACAAGTGAAGGCAGATCCTCCATTATTGCAATCTTTGGGGCATAGCCCAAATTCAGAGGTGCTATCTGCTGCAAGTTGGGGATTATTTTAATGAGTGGATGTCTGAGGACCCCTCCCAGCCTAACATTTCTAACAATATCTATGAAAATGTAGGAAATAGCAAAATGGGGACCCAAGGACAAAGTCAGGGCCCAGGCAGGCACATGTAGTTTACAGCATTACACACATATGGAGCAACCAGACTAACTCCTGGAGTACCTGAACATCAGCCACTGTGTGATGCCCCACAGCTTGGGGACATAATACGTGGCACCTGCTGACTGCGATAGAGCCAGAGGGTCACAGTGTCCCCAAACGTGAGACGGACAGACCCAGGGCATGTAACAAGGGGACAAACCAGCACTAAACTGGTGCCCAAACCCTACATCGCTGAAGCAGGCAATAGGCTCCGCAGGGAATCACCACCAGCTGCAGAGCAGTGGGAGCTTTCTGCAGCTTTCTTGGGGAAGGGAGACCGGGGTGCCCTATAGAGGGGAGGCAGATGGGAAATGCACACCTTTTGTGTTGGCAGGATAAGACTTACCCTTCCATGTCTGGCTCTTTCAAGAGGTTTCAAGGTGCCTGAACAGGATGCTCATAGGACGGGCTGTCTGAAGAAGGCTGTTCCCTCTCTGTGAGATGAGCCCAGGCTTTGGTAAGAGCACCCGGAATTTTACTGGGACACTGACAGGACCAAGAGGTGCATTGCAATCAGCTCATTCACCTAATCCACAGTCACAGCCATGCTACAGCTTAATACCTGACAGCCAGAACAGAAGACAGCAGATTAGTTATGACAAGATAAGAGGGATATGCTCCAACTCACTGTTTCCCAAATCAAAAGAGCAAACATTGCTAAGATTACTGGCTTTGCTTATCAGGAGAACAAGGGAAACCAAGGTAAAAGTTAATCTATATGGGAATAAACCTTCCTCCAGCAGCCTGTCCTGAGGACCAAATGTGGCATAGGAATGGAGGGGCGACAGGGAGAAGAGGAGGGAAGATGTGCAGTGCAAGTCCTGAAAGGGATTTTGTCCCTTTTGTCCCAAAGGACTCTGGCTAGCACCATTCCTGCAAGACTGTGGCCGCTTTTTCTGGTTACCCCGTGTCTGCGCTCAGTTAGGACTTTATTTTAAAGTTATTCCACACTCCAACAGGGATGATGCAGTCTTTCTTGGCAAAGCTTTGTATACCGCAAGGTAAAGTGTCTATAAGCAAAGCTGAACTACAGAGAGAAAGCATAGAGCAAAGCATAAGTGAGCGGAGGAGCAGAAGGAAGAACGCAGAAGCCTGTTCAGCAAGCACAGCATCACACTGATGCATCTTTCTCCACAATCCTGTACCTCAGCACACTGCTCAGAGGTACCTGGCCACAACTTCAGCTGACCGGCATGGAAAACACGCACAGCAGGGCTGTCTCCGTGGCCAAAGCGGGAAATCAAGCCTGGCAGCGNGGGGGGGGGGAAGCGAAGAGGGAGACATGCAATTTGGTTTCCACTTCAAAGTGGTTTAGCAAAATAAAAGCACTCAGGCCCTCGAACGCAAGTGCATGGCCATGGGGAGGGGGAGAAGGGGGCACGCCGTGCTCTTAAGTGCCCTCTTTCCCCCTTACTTCTGCT
>VXBL01000972.1:466971-483253 GCA_013400195.1 Aramus guarauna | reverse complement strand
ACGCACAGCAGGGCTGTCTCCGTGGCCAAAGCGGGAAATCAAGCCTGGCAGCGCTGCGCTCGCCACGTGTCCCTTGTCAGCCTGTGCGTTGGTGAGGCAGGTCTCTGCTCTGCCGCCACCATTTTTTTTCAACTTGTTTAAAAGCACATTTATTTCTTGGAAGCCTCTAAACATCAGANAGGCTCAAAGGAGCTGTGTTTGGATGCTGTGCCAGCTGATTAGTCTGGGTATCCGAGGTTAATTGCAGCCATTCCTCCTGTGCCCTCCCATCAATTTTGCAGAGTGGGTGGCACTGCACGGGGAGGAGGTGACATCCATGGTCACAGGCATGCACCCACACAATCCTCCCCCGTCTCTGCAGGGGTTGGGATCGCCTTCAGACAAGACAGCAACCACCACTGCGGGGTTCCTGTGCCAGTGTGAGGAAACACAGCTGCCGAGCAGCATGGCCTCTGCCACAGCCCGGCTGTTCGAGAGCAGAGGTCCCCTGGGACAGGGCTGTGCAGTCCCCCTGTCCCAGCATGGAGGGGTGCCTTGCAGGCAAACCCACTGCTCCACAGCAGCTGCCCTCCGCCGCAGCCTTCCCACCACCCCTGAGTCACTGGGGTCCCCAGTGCGGGGTTCCCACATGTTCCCCCGGGGGTAATGAGGCTGCTCAGGCCCTGCACAGCCCCAGGGCCTCACAGCACCAACCCCCTGCCCGACGCCCCAGCCCCAAACCCCCATGGCACTGACCCCCCTCAGGGCGACCTGAATTCCCCCATTCCCAAGACTCCTCAGGGATTCCCTGAACCCCCGCCAGCTCCAGGGCCGCCCGCACTGAGGGAGAGGCCAGTGCCAGGGCCAGGCCAGGCCCAGGGAGACGCAGTGCTGGGGGCTGCACCAAACCCACCGGCTGACCTGGCCCGGGGCCTCCCCGCTGCCCTGGCCTGGCCCTGGGGTGTCCCCCGCCAGCGGGGCTGGGCCCTGGGACCCGCCCTCACCCCGCCAGCCCACACCGGTGCCGCTGGGTTCCCTCACCCGGGCTGGGCTCGGAGGCTTCGGCGTGGAGAAGCCGCTCACCCGCACTGCCCTCTGCATCTGGTCCATTTGGGCCTCTTTTCATTCTTTTTAAAAAAAAACATTTTTCCCTTCTCTATACTAATATTTTAAACCCCACTCTAAACCCCACATTAAAGCAGGGGCTTGCACTGGGCCAGGCTGGACAGCAGCTGCGGGGCTGCACGATTGCCATCCACCGCTGACAAGGACTAATGGGGCCTGTTCCCACCCCACGCCACGTCTGAGTTCCTTCCTCTCCCTCTCCCTCATTTATTCAACCCTCATTCTTGCTGATGAGCATCCCAGCCTAGGTGAGGGTTTATATCAAGGAGCACTTGAACCCAGAGCCGGGGCCAGCAGCTCATGTCGCACAGGTCGGCAGGGAGCCGGGGGGGAATGATGCCTGACACCCCCCTCCAGCCCCAATTCAACCAGTGACCCGGGGTGACAGGCTGAGTCTGACCACAGTCACCTGAGCCAGCCCATGTCCTGTCCTCCTGCACCCACTTTTGGTTGTTCTTCCCTCATTTTCTGTGGCTGGGGGAATGGAAGGGGAAGGAATCAATAAAAATTAATTCTGAAAATAAATAAGGAATGAATTGGCAGCTTGCAAGTGGCAGTGGATAAAGAGCCCCGCGATGGCCCCATAAAACACCTTTCCACACACCATTTATCACCAAGCCAGTATGTCTTAGCATCAAGCTTAATTTACTCAATATTAAAAGACATAAACCCAGCCTTGCAAATTTGGGAAGAAGAGTTTCAATGGCAATTATTTTACTGCGCCTGATGCCTGTGCGTGGGGTTTTCTGTCGTTGGGGGCCATGGGGGTTTTTGGCTGGGCTGATCTGTTGGGATGGGTCACTCAGGGGTTTAGGCTCCCCGGCACCTGACACTTGGTTGCAAAACCTGAAGAGCTCAGCAGAACTCACCATCTCACGCCCAGGAGACGGGGAAAGAGCCATTACACTCGCTGCCGCATCTGACACCCTCCGGCTGCTGCACTCACCCGCAGCTCCGGCTCGCCGCGGCCGTAGCGCTGCCGTCGCTGCCGTATGAAGGGAAGCTTTCTCTATCCCCCGTCCGCCACAGAGAGCTATTGTGAGCAACAAATTACAGCCCCGTCAGAGCCTCCTTGGCTGCAGCACAAGAAGCAAGGATGCTGGCCCTTGAGTAAAGCTGACTGGATTTTATTCAGTTGCTTTTCTTTTAAAAAGTTTGTAATACGCTGCCCAAGACATAGTACAAGCTCTGTATGAGACATGAATAACATTCACTCATGTGACTGTTTGTACAACCGAGGGCATTACAGGTCAGGCCGAGAAGTGTTGTAAGAATGATGCAAGGCCCCCAGCCTAGGCAAGCAGGGAGCATGGCGGAGTGAGATAAAGAGGCATTCACAGGGCTGTGTGGGGTCCGACACACAGTAGCTGAAGGCCCAATAGGTCACAATTTCAATGCACGTTCTTGGGGCTGCCCGTGGGGAAACGCGTCTCTTTTCTGGCTGCACATAATGTCATTATCAAACTCACCTGCGAGAGCCAGAGCAAGACCCTTATCGGCCTCGCAGAGACAATGAGAGTGACTTATGGAGAAGAAACTAAAAGAAGCCACATGACACACATGGCAGGGAAAACAGTTCAACCTTCTCTCATGCCCTAGCTAGCCATAGACCTGTCTTGTGCTTGGGTGTCCCTGCTGTATCCCCTCACATCCACTGCCTCACTGTGCACCTTCACAGCGTCCTCGCAGGGACTTGGCTCTGCTCCACCGCTCGAGTCCACCTTCACAGCCTTCTGGTTGGCTCCACAGGTCCTCAGTGCTCACCTCCTCATCACCTCTTTCTTCGGCATCAAGCACCCAGGGAGAAAAGGCCACTGATGACAGATAGGAGGTTGGGTTTATTACAGCTTCCAACCCCCAGCCTACATCAGGTAGCAATTGTTCTGCCTGTAACGCACAGTAAGCACAGAAGCAAGAAGTGGCTTTTCCCTCCCTCCGCTGAAACATTTCAGTGCACACATTTTGGAGGTAGCATTTTGGCAAATAAAAAGCCCAGCAGCAATACCCACAGTGCAGCACGGGGGCTGTTTTCCCTTTGTACTCATTCCCAAGAGCCACTGCTGCTGGTTGGCAATTGTACACACTCACACTCTATTTTTTTCTCTCCCGAACCGGGTCCATCAGTTCCTGCTGCCACCCCGCACGCCCGGCCTGCCCCTCTGCATCCAGCCCCCCGCTTCCCCTTCCCTCCGCATTTCTACACGCAGCAGTGTTGTTCTGGTAACCCAATCACCCAATCCACCCCAGCAAAATTGGATTTGGGAGGGGGGTTCTTCTCCTTAATTTATGTAGGGTCAACCTCATAATTGTACCCCTCTTTTTATCCCTTCCTCCATATAAATCATGTATGTGACATTTTAGCGGAACGCCAACAAATTGAGCATGATGTTCTTATCACCAGCTTAATAATTTAATTCAAAGGGGCTTTGCATCATTGCACACTGGGATCAAGAGGAAGTAAAACAAGGCCATCCCTGTGCAGCAGAGCTCCTCCAAGCTGGGCCGGCATGTCACACAAACCCAGGCTGTTTTTCTTTCATTTAAAATTTTATTTGAACTCTGGGAAGAGCCAGCTGAGTGCCCCAGCAGAAGCCAAGGCTGTTCAGCCAAGAAGTGGAGGTAATGGGCTCTACAGTGCTGAATGCTGCTGAAATGTCCACGAAAGTCAAGAAAAAAGCATTTGTAAGCAGTACCTGCGGCTCAGAGCAAGCATGGGCTTTGCACGCAGTGCCCAGGTTTTGCCCATTGCCTGGCCAGAGCCATGCAGGGATTGAAGGTGATCAGCAGAGCAGGAGGGGAAAGTCGGATCGTGTCTGCAAGTCTTTCTCGCACTGGTCAATACCTATCCAACCCTGAGCAATGCTTTACCTTCCATTTGCAGGCACCTGGCCATCAGAAGGTCACAAACCCCCCCCCCCCACCACCCCAAAAAAAAAAACCAACAACCCACCACCAAAAGAAAATGCAGGGGATTTGTTTTCAGGAGATGAAAACTGTCCACCGTTGATCTCAGCATCTCTCCCTGTGCTCAGCATTTCTGGTAAGAGACTGAGGAAAAAGAACGAAGCTAAAACGAGGAGGAGTTTTGGAACTGAGACAAGCAGAGCCATGTGTGAAGGCACACGCAGAGCCGCACGGAGCAGCCATATCAGCACACTCCTCCTCATGTGTGGCAGCGTGCGCATCTGCAGGTGTTTGCCCCGGTACCAGACAAACACCCGACGTGCCCCAGCCTGCCTCCCTGCCTGAGGTTTGTGCCAGCTCCCAGCCTGCCGCCAGACCCACGCCACTGGTTTCCAGCCGAACAAGCCAAGCTCGGTCTGTCACTGCGGGGGAACAGGCACGAGAGCAGCTCCGCAGCAGCAGAAAGGGCGTGATAAAGAGATCTGGCTCTCCCCAGCATCGCTGCACTGGGAAAGGACAGCGTGTGTGTCTGTGCACGCTCCAAGGGATGCTCCGTGTGTCCTGCTTTCCTTAGGCATTGTTGCTGGAGGTGAACTGACCTGCAGATGGAAATGAGACAGACTCGCTTGATTGCTTCATGGGAGCAGGGCTATGAAAGTAGAAGCCCCACCAGCATGGCTGTCAGCAAAGCTGGATCTGTGCATCTGCTGGGTGAAATGGTCTAATCAACAACGTAAGATCATTTGTAAACAGCCTTCACGGCATTTAAAACACATCAAGAGCTCAAGGACAGCAGCAAACCACCAGCCTTCACCAAACCCAGGCTCTGTTTGGGAGCCCCTGGCCCCCTCTCTATCCCCTATGTAACTGCAACACATGGAGCCAAAGCCCCCCACCCTACAGCCCGCAGTCACTGGGGGGTGATTCTCCAGCCTGCCCTGAAGGCACACATGCTCTGACGTATCTTCGTATCTCACACAGGAGCAGACACCAGGCAGGGAAGAGATTCCCCTCTCAGGTCCAAGTTTACATTTCATGAGCCAGACAGCCTCCTGGACACAGAACATCACCCACGGTGTGTGGGCTTGGAGAGCTGCTCAGCTGGGATCTGCAGACCACTCATGGCCCATGAACATCAGCTGGTCCACAAAACGAACGCAATTACAAAGCTGCCTACATCCAGTTCTGTGCAATGGAAAGGCAAGGTCTGCTCCTCGCTGCTTTCTGTGCCCAGTTAAAGTGTTTGCAATTATAAAGCATAAACTATGATTTAATAGAACAATGGAAAGATATTTAACTAAGTGTTCAGTACTTTAGCACCCCATTTCCAACCCATCATTGGAGTCAGAAAGTAGATTTTTCTTTTCTGGTCCTTTAAAAAGCTGAGAATTTCTGGGGCACTGCCTGGGCCAAAAGCATAGGTTAAAAAGGGGTAAGGATATGGGGGGGGGAGGGAGAAAGCAAAAACAACAAAGAAAATCCTCTTTTCTGTTTTGGCACTTCTTACTTCTGACCTAGTGGGCTTGTGTTGCAAAAAAACCTTGTCTATTGGTGTAAAGAAGACTTAACCTTTACTCCCAAACTGCCATTGTTGGTCATGTTAACGATTTCATTAGACAACTATTTCAGAACCATCTGCTCTAAAAGCTCTTTGAAGGATACAGCCAGGCTTCCATCAAAAGGTGAGTTTTAAGTTGAATTTTTCAAAATGAAGAAAAGTTTCCATTGACTGGGTGTCCTGACCTGGAGCTAGTTCTGCCTTTGTTTCTCTGCTGCCAGGTCAGGCAGCACCAGGCACTCACATCCCCTTCCCACGGGTGTCTCTGCTGCAGCCGCAGGGAGATACCACCCCATGGAGATACCACCCCATGGAGATACCACCCCATGGCGATATCACCCCATGGAGATACCACCCCATGGCGATATCACCCCATGGAGATACCACCCCATGGAGATATCACCCCATGGACATACCACCCCATGGCGATATCACCCCACGGCGAGCCCCACATGGGTCCAGCTCCTCTGAACCCTTGCCCACAGCAGCTGCACTAGAGCTGGTTTGGACATCCTGTCCTCTCACTGCACTGCAGTTTGGTCAGCTGTAGCCAGTTACTGTTCCACCCTTTTTTATTCTTTTTTTTTTCTAATCATCTAGGCTGTGCCTGTCTCCTACCACGCATTCCTACACCTGCACAAAATGGTCCTGTTGTCACCGAGTTCCCTCTGTACATGTAAACTAAACCAAGCCAGGACACAGGCCTGAACAGGAACTTGCCACCTGTAGAGTTTGATTGTCTATGACATTCCTGACCACAGGTTTTGACCTGTGCCAACCAGCACCCTCCCAAACTGTGCCTGGGCATGGGTCAGGGCAGAACACGGGCCAGGAACTGCTCCCAGGCAGCGGTACAGGCAAGGTTTTATTGGGAGCACAGATACAACCAAGTGAGCCCCTGGAGCAGAAGAGTCCTAAAACCAGGGAGCAAACAGTCCACTGGGAATTTGGTATCTCTGGCAGCCCTCGGGCAGGTTTTGCAATCCCGACTGAAAGGGGATCAAGGCCAGCACCTTCTTGGGTGGCTGCAGGAACTTGTTCTCGGCCTCCGAGCTGCTGATGCATTTGAGTCCTGCCAGTCCCCGGGCAGAACCACACACCTTGCCCATGTGTTACTGCTGACGTGTACCCATGTGCAAACTACATGGCAAGAGGGAGAGCGGCGTGCATTACAAACGAGGTGAACAAGAAACCAGAACCCACCACTGGATTCTTGTAGCCCTCTGCTAATTAGGTGAGACATGGTAAGACGAACCCCTGCTATCAGCCAAGCCAAGGGAATGTAAATATTTGCAGGTCTAGGTCACCAGATCCATTATTTACTGCTCTGTCATATGACTTAAGGTTTGACATAAGACTTGAGGTTTTGGGGGTTTTTTGTTGTTTTTTTTTTTTCTTTTACTCTGAGCGTCCCTTGATTTCTCGCCAGTTAGGTAACTGCAAAAAGGGAGGGCTGCCTTCAATATCCCACACATGCAAAACAATGATGCTACTGTGAACTTCGCCCATTAATTCCAGTTTACTGGGTGACACAAGGTGTTGGGTGCTATGAGCCAGAAAGGAACACGAGGCAGAGCTCTCCCTCTCCCGTCCTGCAGACACCGGTGCCACGGCAGCGCTGCGCGGCCGTGCCCAGCGAGTGCTGTTTGCAGTGGGGGAAAAATACAACTGCAGCAACAGGGACATCTACTACTAAACCAGGCAGTTCCCACCCAAAACTTGGCTGTGGGAGCCACAAATTCTCCATTTCTCTGTTTCAGCAGGAACCTTCAGTTTGTACATTTACCCTGGACCCTGTCCACAGGTTCCCGTTCACAATTCCTATGCCAGAAAGCGGGGAAGTGGTTTTTTGTATTTGAAGGGAATACTTCACATTCAAGGGGAAAAGCTGTATTCATCTACCCATAGTCCCCAGCCCAGGTTTCAAAGCCTCCTGCCCCTCAGTATCATGCTGCCAGGGTGATGTATTTTCAAAGTTACCGATTAGATACAAGCATTTCAAAGGTTTATTTTCCCTCTCCCCAGTAATCTGAGTTTGCCCATTGTGGGGGATTACATCCATCTCGGTGCCGGCATTTTCCACTGAGCTGCCCCCCCCTCCCTGTTCCCCACTGCTGCCCATGGCTCCAGGCTTCCCCAGACTCCAGAGGAACTATGTATTGTCCAGGTCCTGCTCTCTGCTGTTCCCTCTGCTTCAGACCATCTCTGGGGATATAACATCAATCATGGCTGGACCGGGAAGAAACGAGACCTCTGTAGCTGGTGTATCGCAGCGGTAAAGCCATGTATCTCTAACCCAGGGTCTGCAGACTTCCAGCCGCTTTGTGCAATCATCCAGTTTGGCCTGGAAGATTGTAGGTAAAGAAAAACAGTGAAGGTCTACCTCCTTTGGGGCAAGGTCTAAAAACATCAACTATTTTCCATTTTCACTGGAAATTTTTGACTTTTCTTCCAGAATGCAAAAATGGTTTCTGATGGGGAAAAAAAAAAAAGGAAAGCAGACATTTCCCACAAGACTCTTGTTTCCAGAGGTGTGGTTGGCCCTGCAAAAGAGCTTTAGTTCAAAATTTCCCACCGGTGCTGCCCCGACACCCTCTGCTCCCCACCCGCAGGGGCTGAGGGCGACAGCTTGGCTCAATGGGAGAGGACGGAGCTCTGCTGGCACCGGGGACAGGAGGGAGGGGAGAAAGAGGCAGCAGCAGGCAGGTGGAAGGGGTGGAATAGGGGACCAGAAGGAGTCGTCTTTGAAACACTTTGTGCTCTGTTTGCCCTTTTTCATGGATAAAAAGGGCAGAATATTTGTTGGGCTGCATTTGGTTTGTGTGGTTTCACAGCAGGAGTGGGGGTCTTGGGGTGTCCTTGCAGTGTCCCCCATGCTCAGAGCAGCTCACATTGCTGGGGCTTTTGTGCTCAGAAAATACCCCAAATCCCAAAGGAAGATCCTCTCCAAATTCCTCTGCTGCTGGTGGCTTTCTACAGGTTCACGGGCTGAACAGGCAGGGCTCGTTGCACCCACCGGTCTCCCAGAAACCCAGCTGGTCAGGGTGCGCTGTCCCTCTCCTTGGCACACCACGCACCTTTTGGGGTCATCTTAGCGCTGCTCATACCAAACAACACAGACACGCTGCTGAGACCACGCCGGGCTTCCCAGCAAAGCCCTCCTGACCTGGGGGAACGCTGACAGATGCTTTAAACTACACAAGGTCCTTTGCAAACCCTCCAAGGGACCGCGCGACCCCCCCACTGCTGCACCACGACGGGCTGCCCTCGGCCGTGGCTTCCCGCGGGGTATCGGAGGGGTCACCCCAAACCAGAGACGGCTCAAAACAAGCTGCCACAAACACACAAAGCTGAGAGGGCACAGCAGGCAAAGGAGAGGAGATGGGGGAGTTTAATCTTATACAGTCTGTAAGAAAGGAGATTAAATGGGGAGTGTGATAATGCTATAAATACCTCAAGGGAAATACCATCAAAGGAGAAAGGGGGATTATTCAAATGATCTGGAAATGGTAAAACAAGGAGTGCTGGGGCCTGAAGCTACAAATGGAAATATTTCAGGCAAGGCATTAAGAAAAACTGTCTCAGAAGGCAGAGTGATTAGGTGCAGAAATCGGCTATCCCGGCAGCGAGTCAGGGCCTTATCAGAGCTATTTGAAGACGGCGTAAGCGTTAAGACGGGACGAGATGCTGACGTGACCCAGGTAAAGAAAGGGAGTCAGACCTAAAAAAGGGGGTTTGGAGCCCCCTCACCCGGGATGCTCCAATCTCTGACACCTCACCGCCAGCCTCGGAGCACGGCCTCGGAGCAGAGCGCCCGCCCGCCACCGGCACCAGAGCCGGTCACCCCAAATGTACGTGTTAGCGCGTTCCCAGGCACTCCCCTTCCCCTTCCCCTCCTGTCTTCCAGCCTTTCTCCATTTTTTGGCGTTCCTTTCCCTACCCTGTGACCGAGGAAAACAAAGGCTGATGGAGCCATATGCTGACTTTTCTGATCCAGGATAAAATGCCATATAAAATATTCCAGCCAGCTCGCCACTGTGTAACTTGGCAGAGTAGCGTAAGTAGCTAATGAGTAAAGCTGAAGTTGGCTGTGTAATTAAAAGTGATATATTTTTATATATAAATGATGAGTTTTCCATCTCCAAAGCTGATAAATTTCTCAGGCTAAATTTCTCAAGCTAAGAGCCTTTTGTGGCCACTTTTTTTACACAGCACTATTTTTTTTTCTCTGCTCCCCTCCAAAAAAAATGACCAGTTTTCCCATCTACTTAATGGGCTGTAAATACTTTTCTGCTAAGATGAAAAGTCCATTTGATTTGCATTAAATCTTCATCATTACGAGCTCTCAGCTGCGGCAAGGCCTGGATACTGACACAGAATGCTGCATCTTTTTCTGGAAACCTCCCCTTAAAGATCCCAAGGGGAAATTAAAAAAAAAAAAAAAGGCAAAAAAAAAAATGGGGCAGTCAAAGGGAGAATGAAAACCTATGGCATTTCTTGGTATTGAGACACAAATACTTGCTGGCAAGGGTATTGCTAGGCCTGGGGTTTCCTTCACAGCTTCGGTGCTGCTGCAGCGGGATGCTCCCCTGTCCTACAGCATCTTTGCTGCAGGAGTTCCCCGGCCAACAGCACTGAGAACCAGGCAGGATCAAGCCAGGATGGCTGGTGCAACAGGACCCCCAGGCCACGTGCACGGTAGGGCTGTCACACAGTTGTTTGAACCCTTGGGAGCGGAAAGCGCCAAGGAAAAAGGATCTCCACCCCGGGGGAGCCCAGCGGGGACATCCAGGGAGCTGCCGGTGCCGCACTCCCCATCCCGACATACTTTGCCTTATACCAAACAGCCAACACTCCGCTTCCTCCTCACTCCTCGTTTCTTCTTAATGACAGAGACCTCAGCATAGAAACAGGTTCGTTGCCGAGTGTTCAGAATTCAGGCTTTCCTGGTACTTTTTTCTGACCCAGCTTTAATGCCTGAAGTGGAACAGGCCAACTCTTCTGAACCATTAAAATAGTTTTTTTTCAGGCAAGATCGGGGTCTTTTCAAAATGCTTCATTTCATTAAAACCATCACGTGTTCCTGAATGCTTTTTTTACACACTTACAGAGTAGTACAACACCTTCACTTTCTCCTCACCCCCGGACAAACAAGGCAGACAGGAAATTCTCCATCTCCCATCTGTCTTCAGATCTGCAGGATTTGCAGCCCCCCACCCCTCTGCTCTTCACCCCAGCCCGGGTGATGCTGTTTGCAGGCTAGCGCAACTGTCTCCTTTGAGGCATCGGACTGTGCATGGGGGGGGTTTCCTCTGCCTTTTCACCGAAAGCAAACAGTACTGTGGCCTTTAGTTCTGAAACTTCCAGAGAAACAAGTGCTCCCCGGCACAGTGATGCTCACCCTGCTTTCTGTAGGCAGGACTAGTGTGATGGGCCCAAGACCTTGCTCTTCTGTGCAAGGTCCCAGGCCTTGCAAGGGCTTTCCAGGCCCAGTACGGTGGCAGAGGATCATTACTGTCATCTTAAAAATAGGTAAGTTGGTTCTTCCCAAGGTTATACAGAGCCTGAAGCAGGGACAAGCCCTCAGCAGCTGGGCATCCTCCTGGGGACAGACACCGGCACCTGAGTCACCTCTGTGCCACCCAGCAGGCACAAGCCATCCCTGAGCCGGGCACGGTGGTTTGTCGTAGCGGGGCACAGCGCTCGGCAGAGCCAGCACGGGGCAAGCAGAGCCCCACGCGCGCTGGTGCACACAGGGACACCCCTGTCCCCAACACCTTCAGCCCCACGGGCAGAGCCTCAGCCGATCTGCAGACACACCTCAGAACGACAGGACTCAGGGTTTTTTAAATCCCTATGTCCCTCTGCAACCCTCGGTGCCTCTTACCCAGCAAAACGCTGGGACGGCCCCAGCCCCGTCCCCCCACAGTCACTGCCCCGGTCGGGGCTGCTGGCCGCAGACCATTCCTGGTGAGGAGCCAGCCCGGCAGCGGATGTAACTCCACAATTATGGCCGGGTGAAGTCAGAATTCCTGCTCCAGGCCCACCCGTTGGATATCCTGTTCACCCCCCCGGGAAGGCAGCTCCCTGCTCCTCGGGGAGTCCCGGCAGGGCCACAGCCCGGTGCTTGCTTTCCTCCCAAAACTCCCCCGACAAATCAAGAGGGCGACGCTGTCGGCAGCAGGAACATGTTTATTAAGTGACAACAAACCTGTTCCCTTCCAGCTCCACTTTGACTCTTTTCTTGCATCCATTCTCCAAGTTCATTAGCTTTCTCATTTCTCCTTTCGGTCTTCTCCCTCTTACGACCCCACTGTGGGTGAAGAGGCCGGCAGTGACAAGGAGCCGAGGTGGCCGTTCCCTGCGTACCCAGGAGGAGCAGCCGCTGCACTCCCACGGCACCGGCACCGTGCCGGAGAAGAGCTGGTTGAGTTCTGGTGTTAGGATCAGGCTCAGACCAGGCAGGGAAAAGGAAAGACAAATGAAATCACACCAAATGATGACTGGCGTTTTCCTAACGAGACCAATAACCCCATCAGGCCACAGCAGAGCTGCCTGGCTGGGTCCCAGCTAAGGGCCAGACAGCCGGACTTTGACCAGGCTCAGATCGTAAGATTTTTAGAGCCTCTCTCTGCCCAAGTCCCAAGTTGTGCTCTGTTGTTCTGTCTACATGTGTCACCTGCCAGCTGGACACAATCCCCATCACGGATTGTCATTTCCATCCAGAGCTCTCCTGGGATGTGCCCTGCCTGAGTGTCAGCGTCCTGCCCGGCACGCTGCTGGACACAGACGCTAACCTCAGAGAGAAAATATCCCCAGGGACGGCACAGCCCTCAGTGTGAACAGCAGCTTTCTGGGAATGGCATAAATGGGAGATACTTCTGAATCCATCCGTTGGAGGAACCCATCTGTCACCAGCGCTGCCATGTTCCACACGTACCAATTGTCAGCACAGGCATCGGTCCAAGATAAGCCAGAAGAACTTCAATTCATTGATCTTCCAGCCCATGCACAAACGTATAGAGGTGTTCATTAACTGCGTTGGCCCCTACATACCATGCGAGGTAGTGGCATCTCTTTTGAACGATATTCCACCCATATCGATCCCAGCTTAAGCTCCCCTGAAACACAAAAGAGGACAGAAGAAAGTTCATCGCCAGCAGCTACGCTGGAGAGAACAACCCTGCCCAGCACCGAGGCTTTTGATGTGTCCTCTTAACGCAGGACCGCACGCACAGGCTCTGGAGCTGCCCCTTCGTGCACAGCTTCACCGCTTCAGCCGGTGATCCTGCCAGGTCTCGCTAGCTACGGACTCACCCGCATCAGTGCTTAAGAGCTGCCCGCTTTGCCTTTCTTTTTGCCAAATTACAGATGATTTAGTACATGTTGCTGATTTTTGACAGTGATGAAGAGCAAGGTCTCGAACCAGCGCACTCTCTGTGCACACGGTGCTGAGCTCAGCACAGGGCTACACTTCAGCCGGAAACCCCATCCTGATTGTCAGCTCTTCCCTTGCAATTGTGTTCATGTATTTTGGTCGTCTTTGCCTCTTCTCCTGCACAGGCAGGACATAAAGGCTTCTACAAGCTGTTAAATTATTGGCATGCTGTAAAAAACCAGGAGAGGCCACACTGCAGTTGTAAATAACACGATCCCAATGAATAAGTAATCCGTGTTTTGAACAGGACCACAAGCGTTAGCTATTGCTTGATAGAGATAGTCTCTGATCACAGTACTGAAGAGCAGGCACGGGAGAAGACCAGCTATGACCTCCCACAATCCAGAGCCCAGCGAGTTCCCCAGGGCACCCGCACTGGGGAGGGCAACTCCGCTGCTCTGCAGGGAACCCACCAGCAGCACCAGCTCTGGGACCTCAGCACCTCAAACCCATCACAAGGGTGCAAGAGGCTTCCACCCAGGAGCTTTCAGTCTTGGTCTAGTGCTCAAAGACAAAAGAACGTAAGCAGGGAGGTGAGGTGGGCAGAGAAACCCTTTTCAGCAGCAGTTGATGCTCACCTTGGAAGGGGCTAACGGGCGAGTCCTCGGGCTGCCAGCACAGCATCCCCTCCCAGCCTTGGGCGCAGGAACACTCCCACTGAGGTTATCTGTTGTCTCTGCCATAAAAGAGTTTCAATCAAGCTGGGACCGTAAATTCTAGTTTAATTTAAATAACCCCATTTACTCACAATGAAGGCTGTTCACAACCAAAACCCTGTCTTGGACAAGTAGTGCTTCAGAGCACAGATTTGGCTTATAGCGTTTAAAGCAGCTGTCTTCATAAAAGCTAATAAAATACAGTTGGGTAATTAAAAGCTTTAATTAAAAATGCAAAGTCCAAATAGTTTCATATTAACAAGGAAACTTGTTTTGACATCTGAAATTGCTGCACAAGCTAAATTCCCATGTATTCTCTCCAGGCTATTTAGAGTTTGCTGCGTAGCTGGAAATGTCTCCTAAGTCAGTCCAATCACCATGTGTTGCTGGGGACGTGCACCAAAAATTGATGCTGCTTATTTTACAACTTCACTTTTAATTATCACAGTCTGAGGCAGCAGTGAGCTTATTTGCATGCCAATCCCTGAACGCAGCCTGGGGATGGAGCAGCTTGGCACTCCAGGGATAAAATATGTAACTCCCGGGCATGGGCTGCCAAGCTGAAATGAGAGCTGAGCGGAGCAGCAGAGCCAGCTTTGGGTGGAGGTTTCTCCAGCTCCATCCTTAGCTGGGGCACTGGGGCACGGGGCCATGCAGTGCCACCACCGTGATCTCTGCCTACAGCCGGGAGCACCCACTACATGGGTGCTAGGAAGTGGATTTTGGTGCGGCTATGCTGGGGATGAAGGGGGAGCAGGACTGAGCCTGGATACAGGAGTTGGTTTTGCACCCCAACGTGGGAGTTGGGTTCATGGCTGGTGGCACCTCTGCAACAGCTCAAGATGAGCAAGTGTTGGGGCTGTTCCTCCTTTCTATCCATGCCAGGGGGAACTGGAAGCACATCTTTCCTACATAAAATCTTATTCCTGGCAGGACAAGTGCAGGCACTGACACAGCCAGGGACATTCCAGGTGTGGGTGCAGCATGCTGCCAGGAGAGGAAACTTCAGCCTGCAAAGACAGGAGAGGAGAAGCAATGCTCTAGCCCATCCCTGGGATTGCTGGAGGCTCACTGAAGCCTTAGTGCTTTCCGTATCCTCATTTCAAAGCCCCCTGAAACCACGCAGTCAGTGGGAAGCTTCTGCTCCAGCCACACAGTCCCTTTTGGACCCTCCACAACATCAGACCTTCTTCTGCTGGGGCTGATACATGGCTGCGATTTACAGCCCCTTTGCTCTAGTTAGTGTCTTGGAGCAAAATACTCTTGTAATGAGCACTGGTGAAATGGCAGTAAATCTGTCAGAGCACCCTTAGGATTACAGATCCATAAGGCTTAAAACCAACAGGGACTGATTTAATTGTGCAGTTTGACATTTCTCGTAACACAGACCAAAGAGCTTCTCTAAGCACCAGCTGTTATATACCCATCACCAGAGCGAATTTTCTTTTAGCTACACATCCACTCATTTACTGGCCTTTGGCAGCGGAGAAGCCACCACAGATCTGCTAAGGGGACCTGGTTGTCACTGCCCTCACCATGGAAATGGGCATCTCCTGTCAAGACGCCACTGCCCAGCTTCATCTCCAAGACACTGGACCTTGTTGGATCATTTCATGAAACACTAACTCTTGACTTATTGGATCATAAGAAAGCGGATTTCTTTTTCCATTTCACATATTCTATAGAGGTTAAATGAGAATAAACTTAACACCTCAGGATTTCAACAGCCAATGCCTTGGGTTTGACCTTGTTCAGTGTTTTATTTGTCTCTCTCCAGAAAAACTTTCAAAAACTAAAATCTGCCTTGTGCCAACCCTTTGGTGAGCAGTAGGGGAACCCTGCACAGATTCCCATGCCTTGGTGCCTTTTCTTTTCCTCTATCCTACCTTGCCACTTCTGGTTTTGTTTTGTACAGAGCACACACTGAACAATTATCCCTCAGAGCCCCAAGGCTGAAAGTACCTGGGATCAAGGCAGTGACTCGGTTCTAATGCTGCATTTGGCCCGGCGCTGACCAGGCACCCTGAGACCAGCGGCATTTCTCTGCTAGGTGACTGCTGGCAAACGGTTTCCCCCATCCCTGCCTCAGTTTCCCCACTTGCAGAATGGGGCGACAATGGACTCACCTCCTCTGAAAAGAGCTTTGTAAAAGCTTCTTTCTCTTTTTTCTTCTGGCTCTGTTGACTTCTGGACGGTGGAAATTTTTAGTTTCTCAGCAGTCCCTGCAGCTCCACCGATCTGCTGCCTGCAGCTTGGCCCATCCTGCTGAAGGGAAAAGGGAATTTTCTTTGCTCCCCACCCATTTATTTCCTGGCCCTGGGTGCAAGGCTGCTGCAAAAGTCACTTTGGGTGCCCAGAGGCCACTCCGCAGAGTGCACAGCTAAACTACCCCCCGGCGGGACCCTCTTACAGCAGTCCCCTCTGCTACCGCGGGGCTCCGAAAGCCGCACTCGAGGGCCACTCACCGCGGGGAGGGGAGCGCGGGCAGGGTGCTGGGGTGCTGGGGTGCTGGGGCAGGTAGGATGTCACCCAACACGAGAGCACCCCTCGGGCACCCACCTGTAACACGGGACCTCTGTGGGGTCCCAGGGCAGCGAGCGAGGAGGAGGCGGGGGGCTGGGA
>VXBL01000972.1:448992-466643 GCA_013400195.1 Aramus guarauna | reverse complement strand
GGAGGGGGAGGAGGGGGAGGAGGAAGGCAGCAGCGGTCTGAGAGCACCCTCCTGCGGGTGCGGGCTGAGCTGCTGCTCCTCCGCTCGCAACGCGCCTTCCCTCCCGGCACGGAGCCTGTTCCCCGGCCCAGCCTTCGGTTTTCACGTTTTGGCAGCCTCTGCTGCTCCCTGCTCACCACCGGCACTTCCCACCCGCTTCCCTCTGGAGGAGGAAGGAGGTTTTTAGCCGGGACACTGCACGGAGTGTCTCCTGCCCAAAGCAATGCCTGCATCACCCATAGCTCTCTGCTCTTGGTGCAGACCTGGGGGTGGGAGCACCTGGAGGGACCTTTTGCTGCCCCAGAGCCCCCCTGAAGCTAGCTGAGAACTGAGCTGGGGGCTGAGACCTGTCCAGGCGCAGGAGGGAAAATGGCAACACAACCTTGGTCTGCCCGGCTTCTGTCTGCTCACTTACACTGGCTTGGTAAGACCGACATGTCAGGGCAGTGAAACACCACCATCCTTGGGGGAGGGAAATAAAAATATAAAAGGCTTTAACTCCTACTGACCAGAATATTAATGGATATACCGCTGGGAACGATCTGCACTGACCCCTGGACAAGCAACTCTATGAATTCTCAAGCCCTGGCCACCTTTAAAATACGGCATGCTCAGAACCACATTTGATGACAAGAATCTTTATTGGAACATCTCGCTCTTCTTCACCCAGCTACCTGAGGCAGAAGCATTGGCATCACACCATAACCTAAGCACTGGCCAGTTCTCCTGCCTCAGATGCTTTCGAGGGAGCAGCTTCCCAAAGGAAGGCAAGGAAGCTGGGATCTTCTCAGCATCTTCCCCCAGTCACATTATCCTGACAGATTGCTTTCTTTAAAAGCCAAAATCATACTCAAACTGGTGCATAAAGGTCACATCATCATAGGTGACCCCATAAAAGGACAAGGTCCCGCTGGGGTAGTTTGGGTAGACCCCTATCCTACCAAGCACATCCATTTTGAGGGGCATTTCCACCTCACTGTGCCATGCAGGAAACCCTTTCCCATACTGCAGGATGCTCCAGGAGAAGTTGTTCCTCGAGGTGCAGCTGTTGCTTTCTGAACCCGTCTGGTCAATGCATCTGTGCATCATGCCAAGGTAAACATCAGCCCCAGACATCTCAACCTCAAAATAGTAGTGGCTAAAGTACAAACTCTCGTCAGACATCACTTGGCATCTGCGTGAAAATCCTGTGGGATGATCTGGGCCCAGCTGTTCCCCATGGAGCAGTGTTGGTCATTTTGTCGTCATCTCTGGCTCTGCATCACATGCTAAGGGACACAGAAAAATAGAAAACAATGGGTTTGAAACATAAGACAACTTTTTTTACCGTGAAGGTGGTCAACCATTGGAAAAGGTTGCCCAGAGAGGTTTTGGAGGCTCCATCCTTGGAAATGTTCAAACCCAACTGGACATGGCCCTGAGCAGCCTGCCCCAGTTGGCCCTTCTCTGAGCCTCCAGTCCCTGCCATCCACAGCGATTCTGTGAAATGGTTTACAGGACCCATCCAGGAGCATTCTCCATCCTGATTACCCAACATAAGAGCTTTGTATTTAAAGGCTGCACATAACCACAGGAGCATTTTCTGTGACTGATGAAAGCTACAGTTATGCGAGGCTTCACCCACGCACAATAAAAGTAATTAACATGTGAAAAATCAAAGGCAAACTATGCAAGACACTCAAGAAAATTAATCTGAATTGATTTTTCAAGTGGATTAAGATAAGCCACATTGAACTTCTTTGTACCATTTTTAGCAGAATTAAAATGACCATGACTCAGTTTAGTTCTCCTTAAATGAATGAAAGTAAACTGAATTCCTTGTAAGTCTCCTACTAAGGAGTTTAATCCATAAACCTTTATTTAATTTGGATTTTCTTTCCTAAGTGTCCTTATGAGTCTAAGCCAGTCCCTGAGGCTCTCTCTGCTGTCAGTGGAAGGAGACAGACACCTCCAGAGCGTGCTGCACCACGCTGAAGGAGGTGTGTGCCCAAGATCGCTGCAATGGATTTCACTCTATCTCCAGAAATCTTTTACCAAACTCCACCTCCCCCTAAAAGTATGAAAACCATCAAACCAGGACTGACACTTGAGGAAAGCACTCCTTGTCTTTGGTTGCAGGGCAGAGACGTGATGGTTGGGTGGTCCAGTTACAGGCACCATCATTTTGATCGAGCAGACCTCTTCAGCAATAAAAGGAAAGAAGGGATTGCTGCAAACCCAACTACCGTGGGCCATGGTACCTGGGTATCCCCACACCGTGGGGACAGGGGCAATGATCCCTGGCTGTGCAGGATGAGGACCTGCCCGCCGGTGCTGCAGGGGTTTCATCCAAATGGGGGATTTTGTCAGCAGATGCAGATGTGGGGCCTGATTCCAGTTCCACACTGGGCAACTCCACATCAGGCTTTGAGCACTTTGGGACACAACCTGGGGCTCGGGGTGTTCTGCACAGCACCCCGTGCTACCTCCAACCCACGGCCACGTACAAAGACTCCCCAGTCAGGATCTGCAAGCCGGCAGAAGCGAGGTGCTGTGTGTCCCGGTGTGATGAGACACGCTCTCGTGCCGCCTAGAGGCATTCAAGCTGTTTTGCAGGGCTGCCTCTACCTCTGTTTTTATGAGAAATTACTCCTGCCTGAAAACAGCAGAGAGGCCGGTTCAACATCCCAAACACACTGCAGCGCCCGTGCTTGAGCCCCCGTCTCTGCCGACATTTGGGGTGCAAAGCGCTTTTCAAGATTGACCCCAGGCAGCACAAGCCCTTCTCTTCAATACTGCCGGCACCCGGTGGTTTTCCCTTGCTGAGGAAACTGGGATGATATGTATAAACCGGTGGAATTTATGAGGCTCGGCCACATTTCCTTGCGTGGGTACAAACTCAGCCGGTTTATATATTGCTGCTCATGAGCTTTCTGTGGGAGACTTAAAAGGAGCCGGGATATGGACACCGATAAAGCTCAGGCTTTCCACATACTAAATCATTATCATCTGACTGCTACTGTTTATCATTTTAAAGAAAGATCAGGACAAAGTGAAAGGGGGAGGCAGAAGCCCCTGGTCTTTCTTGCCCTCTGCTCTAGGGTGGCGTTGGAGCGAGACTCAGCATCCCTCTGGGTCTGGGGAATCCCTCCCTCTCCCTTTGATCATCCCCCAAGCTGCTAACGCCTCATCACAACCTGTCACTACAGCCAGGCAAGAAACAGTGCTGCCAGCTCCAGAAACATCTTGTAATCACCAGCGTTTTCCCATTCCCTGTCAAGACGAGACCTGACATTTTTCACCAGACGATAAAGCAGAGTTAGCTCCCGGCCTGACCCCACTCTCGGGGGACTCACCGCAACGGTGGGTTCATGCATCTTGTCTCGAGCGAGATGAGCAGGGAGTTTGGTCTCTGTTGCTCACACTGTGAGTTCATGCCCTGTTCATCTGGCTGTTTCTCATCCTCTCTAGGTCTGACAAGAAAGTCCTTCCTGGGTTTGAAACATGTTCTTAAGTGATGTTTTATCAGGACCTCTGAAAAATCTCAGTTTCAGCAAATCAAAAAAATTCAGGAAGTTCCTGGCCTGTTGCATTTGCTGTCACAGCAGCCAGTGTAACCTTGCAAATCCGAAGTGATGGTCTTATCACAGAGACACGGCAGCACCGTGGGCTGTAGCCTGGTTCACGTGCAATTTTCTGGGCTTTTGCTTTGTCCACACGGTGCTAGCACTGAGCTGTTTATAAGCAAGCACGTGTCCTCAAGAGCACCTTTGCGAAAATAAGTACAAGCCGATAGCAGGCTCTGTCATGACCCACCTGATTTGGGACAGTTTGTCCTTCAGCCCGATGCAAATGCTGGGACGAGCATCCACCCTGGAGCCACAAAACAAACAAAAAGATTCACCTGGTTTAGGCTATGATGACGTGTGTTGGAGGCTTATTGTGCTCTGAGTAGATCTTTGTCCTGTCCATAGCCATGCTCTCCTCCTCAAGAAGGCCACTGCCTCCTGCCAGGCTGTCCCCACTGCCACAAGCAGCAGCCTAAAGCCCCCGGTGAGGCTCCCCACGTCAGAGACAGACGTGACCCGTTGTACTGTCCTTCAAGTCATCTCCTGCTGCCGTTGGACCCTCTCCACCCCAGGGCACCTTCCCGGCAAACACTGGCAGCTCCAACGCCTCTTTGGGAGCAGAAAGCTCAACAGCACAGAGGCAGCTGTGGCTGCAGCAGCTTTGAAACAAGGGGTGGAAGGAAGGCCATTTTTCAAGGAAGTTTGTTACAGAGCTGGTCACACCAAAAGCCACTGTGACCGTTTTTGGTCCTTGTAACTTCCACTGTGGCTCACGCTTTGCTGAAGATGACAAGTGATTTTGTTAGGAGCTCTGCCCCTGGTTCTCTGTTGATGCCCCCAGGAGCCACCCGATAGAAATTGGGCAGAATTGTGGCTATCATCATTTTACAGGGAGACAGATCAGCTGTGGCACCACCAGCAAGCTGGGAGCAAACCCAACTCTGTTTTGCCTTACCGTGTGCTATTCTGTAGTTCAAGAATTGCTTTCTCAAGAGCCTTCGGCTTCCAGTCATACTCCAGTTGGGTCTGAAGAAGTTAATTCTGTGAACAAACCAGAGAGCCATCACAGACCCACCTTCTCTGGGGTCAGAAGACCAAGGAGAGGAAACTCTCTGAGCCCTGTGCTAGGTGTTGGATGCCTGGACCTGGAGTGGAGTCCTCTCCAGCAGAAAGGACCAGGTCACCATCCAACTTGGAAGGCTGCACCTTTTTAACAGCACCAGAACTCATCACCCTATATTGTCCAGCTTTGCCGCCTTCTCTCAAAGCCTGAGGAAGCTCTCTGCCACCGGCAGGAAATAAAATGTTTGTTAGTAAGTGAACACAGGCGATGTGCCCGTAGGAATGCAATTCTGCCATCCATGATTGCAAAAAGTGCTGGAAAAGGAGTATAAAACAGCCACCCCGTCCAGGCCTTCACCTGGAGGGGGGGATTCAAACCCACCTTCCAGCCTGACAACCGGAGAGGGATGGAGGAGCTGCCAGGCAGCCAGCGCCCGGCCACAGGGAACCGGCGCGTGGTCCAGCCCTGCCAACTGCTCTGGAGCATTTCAGGTGCCCAAAACTGGGCGAGCGGGGTCCCTGCTGGGGTAAGGTCACGGGGGTCTCGGAAGACCTGGACTCACACCTCAGGCTGTTTGAGCTGTCCAGGCAGCCGGGGTGGCAGGCGCAGTGCGGGATGCCCTTTGCACAGCACCGGCCACATCTGGTAAATGCACAGGACCAAAAGGTTTATTAACTTTCCGTGTCCACACTGGCAACGACCACGACCACTCGTTTTGGAAGCAGAGCCCTCCTCCTCCAAGGGGAGAAAGTAAATCCATACAGGGAAAAGACAAAGAACATCATTTTTTAAACCTCACTCTTTCCCACTTACCTATCACACTTGTTTCTAGGGTTACACTTAAAAATATTTACTCTTCACTTACCCATGCTGTTCACTCACGACCAGGTTTCTGGTCTCAGAGTGAAGTGCTCTAACCCGTGGGTTGCAGCTCGGTCTCCTCGGAGGGGCCGGGTGTCCAGCGGCCCCGCAGCTCGCTGCTCCCCCGGGCAGCCTGGCGATGCTCCGGGCAGGCACGGCCGGACATCCCCACCACCACCTCCTCCTCGGCCGAGCACCAGTCACAGTAAATCTCCTCCTTTTTGCTCTCCTGAGCACCGGCTGCTCTCTCAGAGCCGTTCAAATCCAGGTGGCACAGGGCAAATCCCCGTGCACCATCTGCTTCGCCTTCCCCACCGACGATGTCCCCCAGGCCAGCTCTGTCCCCAGGGAAGGAGCTGCCCCGTGCCGCAGGGATGGGACCCTCTGGCCCAGGTTTGGGGGCAGCTCTCCTGGGACAGGCATTTCCTAACGTCTCCCCAAAGCCTGGCAAGCGGTGCCGTAATCCCGGAGGCCGGGAAGGAAAGCAGAGCCAGATCTGAGCTCCTCCAGCAACGTCCCTCCCATGGCAGGGCAGCTCTGCGAGGAATCTGCCTGCTGGGCCCCCTCTGCCCCCCCCCGGCCACCTCCACCCTCCCACTTCCACCTCCATCCCTCTCGGTGCTTCTACCTGTGGCATCTGGAGCATTTTCCTCCTGTTTTAACCTCATACAGAAATTAGGAAATGTAAGGGAGTGGTGGCTGGAAAGCACCAAAATGGGAAAAAACAACCACCCCTTCCTATTGTTTTTTGCTGACGTGATGTTTGCAGAAGTTCATTTTGGCAACAGTTCAGTTTTCAAGCAGTTTTTAAACAAAGTTCATTCCAGCTTTGCAAAAAGCAATTTTAGCAGTGTTAGTTTTCACCCATCACCCAGAGCAGCGTTCAGCCGTGGGGCTGATCGAACGACCTGGTGTGCTCTTCCTCCAGACAGCCCTGGGCCTGGGTACAGGAGGAGGAGGAAGGTGAGATTTCGCTTAATAATGACACTTAACACATTTTGATTTTGTAAACCTGGGCCGCTTGTAGCCCAAAGCGAGCAGCAGATGGTTTCAACTGCAGAAATAAATGACACCCCACTCAGAGGATGTTTTTCTGCATAAATTGTTGGGGAAAAAAAATCTCTCTCCTTTTTTTAGAGCCAAGTCCTTCCGTCGCCCAGGGCACCCCAGCGTGATCCCACGCAGCGATGCTTTTCGTTTCCTGCCCCGTGCTCCCATCATCAACCCGTCCCGAGCAGGGACTTGCTGCCCAGCTGCATTTCTCCAGCAATCGTGTCTTCTCTCAGAAAGCCAAAGCCGAGCAAAACTGATTCTTCTGCAGGCTCGTGCAGCTAGGGAAGAGAGAAAAACATGCTGATAAGCATCTCTGATGGCTTCGGGATAAATTTTTATCTGATCTCTTCCTTAAGACAAAATATTTTGGTTATTTTCTCTCCTCAGCAATTGTACATTAAAATGAAAGTTAATGAGATGAGGATTAAATACCCTCAGGATGGGGAAATAAACCTTGACTTCTGGCAAGATTTGAGAGGTTTTTTACAAAACAAAGTCATGTGAACAGTGGTGTAAATGGTTCAGCATGAGATTTCCCACAGCACTTTTTATCTTAAAGCACATTTTATGTCCGAGAACGGAGCAGCACCTGCCCGTCTCTGTCCTGTGATATGACACAACAGAACCCTGAAGCCACCAGACATCCCCCAGTTAGGAGGACTTACTGTGACTGGGCTGGAACGAGGGACTGGCACTGTCCCACGGGGCAGGAGTGGGTGCCCCGGGTGGGTGCCGGTGTGCCCAGCCCCAGGGCACCAGCACCCGTGGGTGCCGTGCTCTGTGCCGGTGACCGTAGGGACAAGACCAGTCAGGACACGAGGCAGGTCTGAGTCGTGGTCCCCTCTGTTCTGGGTGACACTTTGGGGTGTGCAGAGCTTCCCCACCTCGTCCTACAGCAACAGCCTGAGTTTGGGTCATTTTGGGTGCTCAAGACCAGCCCGTCGAACGCTGGAGGGGTGGTAAGGTGGTAACAGCCCTGCACGCCAAAAGCTGGGCTCCCATCATGGCACAGGAGAAACACAATGAAATGAACACAATGAACTCTCAGGGAGGGAAGCGTACGCGGGCCAATGTTAAGGTCAGCCGGTGTCACCTGTCACCCCAGAGCTGAGCACCGTGCCCCCCAAGCAGCCCCCTGCAGCCGATGGGTTCAGTGGGGCACCAGGAGGTGCAGCCACAGGTACCACCCCAGGTCTGGGGCACCGTCAGCACGCTGCAGCTCCCGACACGCACGTATCGAGGCAGAGGGTGAGAGTACTAGGCCAGGATGGAAGTGGGCGTTAATAAGCGTTCTCACCCGCAGACATTGAAAAATACTTAAACAGGGGAACTCACTGACCCGAGATAACATTTGGAGACCAGCCCATAAGCTCTGACCAGAAGCAAAATAAGAGGGAGACACACCAACCCAGGGAGCCGCTGCTCCCCGTTCCCCCTTCTCCTTCTGTCCAGCACAGATGCACAGCACCAAACCTCCCTGCAGAGCTGCCATCCCAGAGGTGGACCCTGAGTGCAGGACACATCTCCATGATAACGCAGCAGCTCCTTATTTCCGCTGGCACGTTCCCCACCCATCAAAACAGGGTGCATGGAGCCAGAGGCTTGGATAACAATCCAGTTCAAATTCATTCTCCTACTCCAGTTAGGATTAATTTTCAGCAGCTCTACCTGAGAACACCAGACAGCACCAGCCTGCAGGGTCCCGTCCCCCCCCCTTACTGGTGGTCACCTGGATCACGGAGAAACCCAGGAAAGATGCTGGTGCCTGTTTGGCCACGAATGGGGCAGGAAACAGTCCCTGTTGGTCCCATACCCAAACCTGCCAACCCACTCGGTGCACTGTGCTACAGGTTTTCACACACTAGATGTCAGCAGAAGAATGGAAATAACGCGGAGAGGTGTCTGGTGCACCAGCTTAAACCTGGCAGCGATTTCCACTGGGCCACTAAAACTCACAGCCTGACACCAGTAAATCCACTGGCTGCAGCAATAACCAGACCGGGCGGAGGGTGGCAGGGAAAAGCCACCCAGAGGAGACGTGGTTGATGCCTCTCCATGAGTCCTGCATGGGGCAAGGTGCAACCCCCAACTGACTCGTCTGTGTCAGCAAAACCCCAAGATACTCACAAAACAGAATTTATTTTGCACGTACTTTTTTTTTGGGGGGGGAGGGGGAGGGGGGACACAACACGCTGCTGACCCAGGGCCCAGCTTCTCCAGTACAGCTGATGGACCCCACCAGCACTGCTCCCCTGCTTCTCCCCCAGAAACCCTTTGAAGCCGGGGATTACGAAACGTGGCCCGCAGGTAGGACCTGTCCCCGGCTCCACCAGCAGGACAACAAACCAGAGGATAAAACACCTTTCTGTGTACCAGGAGAAGCAGTGCCACGCTATCAGCTTTTGTACCTTTATAGTTGCAGCAATAAAACCAAACTGCAGCCCTTGCAGCGGGAGGGATTGAATCTGCATGATGGGTGGCCCCAAACTTCACCTGCCCTTCCTGAGCTGGGGTGTTACCCTCCCCCAGCAGCTTTTACCCACTTTTTGTCCAGGACTGAGAGCTGAGAGGTTTGAGGTCTGTGCTGGCCTCTCTGTACAAGAGCAGGAGAATGGGACAGTGAGCCCTGGGAAACCCCCCGCCCCTAAAATCTGCCCTCACACCTTATAGATTCGTCCAAGTACATTCGTCTTACAGCAAATCCTGCAACATCCTTGTGGGGTTCCTAAACCCAGAGGTGGGCTGCAGCCGAGGGGTCCCCTTCCGCTTACAGTTGTGCTTTGAGATCCCCAATGCTTTGGGGCATTCATCCTTTTCCTTCCAGACCTCGCTCTAACCCAGCAGCTAAAGCAGCCAAAATGGCATTGCATGTAGGGTGGAAGCAGCCTTTCAAAGACAGAACACCCCAACACCAAATTTGCTCTCCTCCTTCACCCCAAGCCACCTCCATCACGCTGGAAAGCATGGGTCGCTACTCGCCCCCAAATTCCTCCTCCCGGCTAATGCCCTGGAGATGGATGGGCTCTGCGGGTTCTCCCACCCTTACCTCTCCCAGGCAATCGGTCTCCCCTTTCCCAGGGTCTAGGGTTTCAGACCCTCCCCATCCCAGCCCGAGGTGTCTCCCCGAGCTGACCCTGCAGGACACAGTTCAAAGCCTCCAACAGGAAAAACAGGAAAAGCCGCCCCGTCTCTCTCCGTTGACATAGTTTCGGTCTAGTTCTTGGTGTCAAAGGAAGTATTCACCTCCGCCTCGACTCGTGGGCCCTATGTGCCGCCTGGTCCCGCTCAGCAGATGCTGGAAGGCCCCCGGGGAGGACAACCAGGGGCACGTTCAGGTGTGGCCCCATTTCGGGGAGCTCCTGGCGGGTGCCATAAATCCCTGCCGGAGCAAGTTTGGGGCACCGATGCTCTGCCCTGCTCCGGGAGGCAACTCCATGTTTTAATTGGGACGTGCAGGTTGAAATATTTCTGCTCCCCTCCGTGACTCAGCACACCCCAGGGAGGCACCGGAGCCCATTAAGCATCTCCTGACTGCCAAGGTAGCAGTGAGCAAACACCGTGAGGCTGTGGGGTGTGAGACAAAACCGTCTGCCGGGTTTACAGCCAGGAGATGGTGACTCAGCCCACGCAGGGCAATGATATTTGGGAAGCATGGAGCCTCGGTGTCTGCAGCGCTGGGATTACCTCCAGCACCATGGCATTGACGGGGCCACGGCAGCATGGGGAGCCCAGGCACCTGGGCACATCCCTGGCACATACAATGGTCCCATCGCCACCAGCTTCTGGCTCTGGTGAGGGACAAGGAGGAACCCAAACCAGGATCCTCCACTCTGCTCCATCCGGCATGCGAGGTGCCGTGCTGCAGTTAGGCAGAAGTTTGGAAATTCCTCCGACAAGAGGTCTGTCACCATCCAGAGCACCAGACCACCCATGTCTCACCTCCCGGCTTCCTCACTGCCAGCAGTTACCATCTATTAATCTCCCCTGGCCCAGCCTTGGCCTCAGGCTGAGAGGTGAGGAGCAGATTTCCACTTCCCACAGAGCAGGTTCATGGCTCTGCTCGTCCGTGGGACGTTATCTGGTGCACCCAGGATGGAGCAGGGCAGCACCCAGGGAGGGGACCTGGCCCGTCTGTCATCCCTGGGTCACGTGGAGGGAAGACACGTTGGCCAAGTCAGGACCTTTAAGGAGGCACAGGTCTGAGCATCCCCACGAGCGTGGGCTCAGCACAGCATCCTGGCCAACACCATGCCTCCAGTGATGGGATCCGGTTAAAAGGTGCCCCAGTGATGAACCTCTGATCCCCTGGAGATCAGGAGCTGTGCCACCCCCACCAGGGACACAGCTGATGAGATACACACACACACACCCCAGCACCCTGCTGGGCCACAGCCTTCCCAAACCGAAGCCTCAGCCTCCGCAAGCTGCACTAAACGCCTTATTAACACCCTCGCTGAGATCCCAGCCTCCCCTCCAACCCCTCACCTACTGATCTCCTCCAGCTGCTCCGCATATGACCTACATGAAGCAGTTCAGATCTGAGCGGCGCGGGCCTGGTTTGTGTTCACGAGAGGGAGATGCATGGGAGCGGGTGCGAGGAACCCATCTGCGGAGCAGGGCCGGCAGCGCTGCCTTTGAAGAACCCCACTCTGACTTTTGGCTTCTCAAAAACACAACCACAGAACAGATTTTTTTTCTCCAGGCCCCATCTGGCAGGGTCCTTGCTCTGAGGTCTCAGCTTCCAGCATAAAAGCAAGAAATTCTTCCAGAACTAATGCTGTAACTCCCCGGGGCAGATGTAGCATGAAGTGGGCGCATGCAAAGGTCCCCCCTGACCCCATCTGCCATCACCCATCTCCCCAGATGGCACCAGTCCCACCTCCAGTCACTTTCCTGACTGCAGTTGCAGACGATGCTCCATCTCTCCCATGCCTTTTGTATCCATCAGCTCTTTCCCACATCTCCTTCTCACTCCTAACACTGCTGTTTGCTGGGTCTGTCACCAAATCCATCACCATCACACATGGATGGAGGTTTCCTGTAGGTCACGGACATCCTATTGTTGGCCTCATGCTCAGCCTCCGTGCCTGAGAACATGCTATCCCAGCACTCAACAGCATCTGTCCTTCAGAAACCACTTCCACAGAGTGAATCCACCTGGGACCTTCCGGCATTCACCACACACCAACGCAGGCCAGTGTGTCCACAGGTCAGTTGATCTGTTGGTTTCATGACCAGACTGTAACAGTGCCCAAGTCACACCCAGACCAACAAGGCAGACCAACAGCCTGTCCAAGGATGCTCTCAGCATCCGAGGCAGCTGGTATTTCCCTTCCAGATGGGGAGAAGACAGCCCACCGAATGCACTGGAGATATTTCTCCAGGGCTGGTGGGATGCAGAGCCATTGTACATCTCCCAAGCCTAAGTCAGGGCAATGCTACACAAATACGCTGGTTTGGACCAACTCAAAGCAGCTATGAACAAGCTGGGGACAGCTAGGTCACGCAGGGGTGGTCAGGAGAGGGTCCTGCAGCCCCTTCCACCCCCCTGCCCTGCTCAGAGCTGCTGCTAGAGCAGCAGTCGGGGTGACACCAATGATGCCCCCGCTCCTGCCCGGCCCTGGCAGGGAGACGAGGATCAGAGCCCAACGCCAGACACGGAGAAACAGCCCTTTCCCCTTCCTCCCCCCACCACGGGGCAACGCAACAGTCGCTTCACGGCTTAATGTGAACCAGCTTTGGTAAATATAATGAAATCATAAAAAGAGGGGAAATCTTAGCACTCCCACACCAAAAGCGCTGGAGACTCTCGTGCGACTGTACTTTCCTCTCAGCTAAACTGACGTGAGCAGTGGACAGACCCTGATTCCCATGGGAACTCGTCCACTTGCTGTTTATCTTCAATGCAATAAAAATGATATTAAAAATAGCCTGTGGAGTAGAAACAGCAGAAAAAAAAAAATTGACACCTGATGCTGTTCCTCTCCGTTGTCTGAAATCCAATAGCTGAGCTCTGGGAACAGGCATGTCCGTGCGATTACAGCTCAGACGCTCCCAGACCTTGTCCTGAACAGGAGCTGAGACCAAATTATACTTCCAAAGGGCTGCAATGCTTTTGTTAGGTTATTGAAGCAGCAGGTATGGTGCTGCCATCTCACCCTGGGACCACAGCCGCTTCACTCCGTTCCTCACTCGTGCCATAGGGAGAACAGATGAAAATATTGCAAATCACAAGGCATTAAGTTATCACAGTAAATGGCAGCTGTATAAAAACCTAAATGCTGCAGGAAAGCCTGGTTTTTGTAATGTTCAAGAACTGTCCAAACTACATGAAAGAGGAAAAGCTGTCATAAAACGCTGAATCCAAGTGCCAGGTGGCCGGGACAGGGTTGCGGCTCTGGCCGTGCCCCCAGGCAGGCTGCGCTGTGCAACGCGGACGTGTTTCCAGACCGGCCTGCTGAAGGACAAGTTTTGAATTAAGACTGGAGGGGGAAAAGGCAGCAGGCTTGGAAATCACTGCGAATCAAAGGTGGGGAGGGAGGAAGGTGCTGGTTCATCCTTGCACTGAGCCTTGGGCTCAGGTCTGGACCGAAAGACTCTCAGCAGTTTTGGCAGGCAGTGCCTTTGGTGTGACAGAAGTGAAGGTTTTTTCAGTCATCATTCACTTTTACTCCTTTTTACAAGTTTTAGTAACACTCCCATAAACAGGTTTTTAATGCAATCCTTTTTCTCTGACACGCTGCACGTTAAAGATTAGCAGAGGCTTTTTATTGCAGGTAATAAAGAACCCTGATGTCAAATATTTTAACAAGCCAAGTGCTCCATGGGAAAAGCCCAGGGGGCTCCAAACGCATTTCTGCTCTGCAGCCTCCGTCAGGGAGAGGGGGAAGAGATAGGGAGACTTCTGGGAAAGTATCTCAGATTTTATCTGCTTTTGGGAAAAGAAGGACAAAGCCACAAGCACTCCAAACACATTGGCCATTCAGCACTGCTGCCCTCAGGAGCGGTTACCTGCCACGCTTCCCAGCCAGGAATTTCCCATGCTCAATGCAGAGTTAGCTGTACCCCCCAGCAGCTTCATAGATTCGTTCATCTTTTAAGAAAAGAGCAAATTTTTGAAAGTTTGTCCTTTGGGAGCTGCAGTTTATTCTCCCCAACCCATCTTCCCAGACCTGCCCGCAGCCCAGCGGGAACACGCAGCAGGTCGATGCTACAAGCACCCACGGGGACGAGTCCACGGGAGGATTTTCTTCCCCGTGCGCTGCTGCCGGCTGAAGACATCGCATCCCCCCGGCTGCAGGAGCCGGGAGGAGGAGGAGGAGGTGAAACCCAGCAGCAGAACAGCACATCCTCACACCATCCTCGTAAAACACAGCAGAGAAAGTGCCACTCGCCGGGGCACGGGGGGACCTCAGCCCAGCGACAGCGGTGGAAACGAGCCTCTGCTACCGTTTGGTCAGAGCATGTCGGGTTCCTAATCGGGGACAGCTGGGAGAAGTGGGGCTTGCCAGCCCTGCCCGCTGCTCTCCGCTGCCTCAGCTTTTCCCCGGTTTGCCTGCTCGTTTGTACACCCAGGATCCCTAATGGGTACCACGTGCGGAGCAGCACTCGCACGGCATCCCCCACCCGGTCCCAGCGCCGCTGAGCATCACGTTGGACTCGCAGAGGAGAAAACTGGGCGGCCGCCATCCCGAAAGCATTCGGGGACAGGCACGCCACCCCCGCGCGAGATTAGGTTTCCACGCCTTGGCTCGCTTTCAGAGCGGGGCCGCAGCCTGAGAAACCAGGAGGGGGGACACACACACGAAAAGCAGCCCACGCCGTTAGCGGAGCAGCTGCCAAAATTATTGCCGCCCACGGATCGAAGGGGAAAAGCCTCATGCCATTCCCCAGGAGCCCAAAACCTTTTTCCCATTCCCTTTCCCCTCTCTTCCCTCACGTCCCTTCTGGCCGAGACAGAGCGTTGTGCAAGTGCTCACCCACGCTGACCGGGAAGGGTTTGCACCGCTGCTCTGGCTCCTCTCACGGGCAGGGCAAGGAGTCCTGCCGAGCAGAATATCCGTTTGCAAACGAGTAATGCTCCTGCTGCTATTGCCTGCAAAACCAGGCCGGCCTGGGTCGGCAGGATGGGTTTGCAGAGACCCGCAGAAGCAACGCTGCACGTGGACATCCCACCGTAGAGCCACGAGACCCTCGGTGCCCTCCCTCCTCCTGCAAGCCCCACTGAAATAAGCAGAGCTGTTTCTTCACTTTCCCATGACCGGATTCTCCTGAAAACAGCAAAAAATACACATGCTGATGGTAATTAATCTGACAACTAGTCAGGAGACACTGATTAAATGTCTCATATCACTGGGGATCACAGATAATTGTAAAGATAGACTCCTTTACAAAAATTGGCAGACAGTCTCAGTGCACGTCGAAAAGAGATCAAGGGAGAGATAGACACGCTTGGACCTTTGGATTCACCACAGTCTCACAGTGGTGATTCCCCACCACTGCTGCAGCACACACAAACATGCACGCACCCCGGTTTGTTCGCAGGCTCCCCGTCCTGCTGGGATGTCGGGCAGGCAGATGTGCTGGACACGCTTTGGGCAGCCGTCCCAGGGGAGCACGGGGACATGGGCACACTCCTAGGAAGGGGAAAGGCATTTCCAAAAGCTTTTAGCTCTGGCCCGTCCCTGGTCCCAGGGAGGTGAATGATCAGTGGGACAGAGGAGCTATTTGGTTACTGACCTACAGCAACAGTTCCCCATGGTCCACGTCCCCCTTGCTGCGACCTCCAGGGTCCCCCCGCTCAGCAGATAGGAGAACCTTCCTAAGGCCTCTGCAGGGTCATTTATCTCTTGCCACAGACTCACTGAGGCACTTCCACTAACGACCTACATACATACATATATATATATATATATGGTTTGTAACACTGCGGCCACAGCCCAGCACCGCTGCAGCCAAGTTTCTTTGGGATTAAGTCAGCAGCCACCAGTGTCTCTGCCATCCAAGTCCTGCTTCACTGATCTCTACAGATTGCTCCGATTAAGCTGATTTTTCCCAGCACCTAAATAGTAGTGAAAACGCTTGGAAGTTGTATTACATGACACCTTTTATTAAGCCTTCAGCACCTGCTTCAAGGCAATCTGAGGGAGCTCATAAAAATCCCCACATTGCGCTAGCGGAGCAGTACTTGCCGCTTTCCCTGCTGATGCTAGATGCTCTGAAGACAGACACTGAAGATTTGGGCCATTTGGCCACCTGTCAAGAGCAGCACAATCTTGGAAATGGAAGAAACAGTGTCCTTGAAGAAGAGCAGACTCTAGATGATGGAGTGTTTGCATAATGAACACAAATAAAATACAACAACCGACCATCAAAGGAGCAGAAAATCGGAAAACTTTGTCAGGAAAAAGATTTTCCAGCAGCATGAGGGAGTTGCGTCCTGGAAGGTCATCAAGAGCCAGGATGGGCAGAAAGAGGAACGCAGTGCGCTGTCAGAGCTCATTGCAAAGCCCAGAGAGCTTGGAGGAACCAGACCTGGAGCCCAGCACCATCACCAGACTCTGCAAAGTTCTCACTCCCCATCTCCAACACAAAGCAGCTGCATTGGTGAGCCAAATACCCGTCCTTGCAGCCTGAGGCCGGCCATCGCCGAGGTGCTGGTTCATGCACAAGAGAAAGGTTGTCCTTGGGAAATCACCTTCCTGCAGGACCTCAGACCTTGACCTGTGCCGCAGGCACGGTGCCACCGACCTGCCTGAGCAGATGGCCCTGCATCGCACTGCAGAGGCTGCGGCTGGTGGTGGGACAGCTCACGTGGTCAAAAAGGACCTGTCCTGTTCAGGCAAGCAAAGCATCCCTCTGCTCCTCGCCCGCCTTCCTCCCCCTCTCTCATGTTTCTTTTGGCTGGGGCGAAGGCAGAATTTCCATCCTCAGTTCAAACCTGCTGAAATAACCCCAAGAGCTACCGTCCAGCTCCCAGCACCGCTCACCAGAACAGACCTTGGTAAACTCTTGCTAAACTTGTCAGAGGAAAAAATACCTTCTAGATGGGGCTGGAAAGTGAGGGCCCATGGGAATTTGAGCCCTTTTTTTTGCACACGCACAAAATTGTACAACAAATATAAACACTGTCCTACCGCACAGCGCTGTCCTCAGCCCAGAACCCTGGGACTGGGGTTTGGGTGATAAGGGGGTCGCGAGGATCCAGCATCATCCAGTTTCTCACTGGTGCTACAAAGGGACAGTTTTGTTTCCTTAGAATAACACTAGTGGCCAGATTTTTAATTGCCAGCAGATGGCAAGAGGAACAGTACAGGAGCTTCCCACACAATATAACTTGGTGCACCGAAGTAATTGGTTCCAAACAGGTTTGCACTTAGTGCTGGCTCCCCAGCAGCCCAGTGCTTCCAGTCTGCCACCACCTCCGCAGCCGGGAGCTCTGGGGTCTGTGGCACATGTCAGCTACCGAGGACATCCCTCTGCATGTCCGGCGCTGTGCCCAAGTGAGAGGCGTACGTGTCCCATGTACACATTATGCCGGCTACCATGACTGCAGCATAAATATATTCTCCGTGAGATTCAAGCTAACAAAACCCTGTAAGGTGTGCTGGGGCTCAGGATCCAGATCCTGCATCCACCTGATCTCAAAGCACTCAAGCACATGCTGAATTTCGGACGTGTTCCTTAATCCTCCACTAAGCAGAGGGGGCTGCAGCACGTACCTCCATCTGCTGCTGCGTTTGCGTTCCACTTTTCACCGTATTTGGTGGTTCAGTATGTTCCCAGGTTCAGGAGACGGTGTGATGCTTGAGCCATCACTAGCAGCTACTGGAACAAAATCCGGGCTCAGCTGCCCACCGGAGATTTAGTAGATACTCTGCTTTTAGCGGCCAGTACAACTTACTTTCTGATCATTTTTTCTGGTAGCAGTAGATGTGTGAAATAGATGCTTAGTAACCCACCTGCAATTGCACATCATCCTTTCGGGATAATCCATGAAGACTTTGCAGCCAGTATCCATAATCTCAGAACCCATCCCAGAGCATCACCACTGCTCTGGCTGCATCTTTAGGAAGACTGTCCTTTTT